>JAJOZX010009664.1:70000-159390 GCA_023014485.1 Bathynomus jamesi | reverse complement strand
GTTTTGTTTTAAATAATTTTCTTTATCATTTACTGCTCTCACGTGATGTGTTGATGCAAAGAAGATAATGCTCCAGTGATCCTATTCAGGAATATTGCCCACGAAACCGATCCCGCATCTAAATCTTCACGCAGACCGATCAAAAATAATGTTCAATATGATTTTCGTTTGACGTACAAACCCATCATATACCTCACCGCGTTACTTTCTCTACAATTTAAAACCTCATGTTCATACGTAAGTTAGGTCACTTAAGGTAAAGTACATTTAAGTAACTAGTTCACTCAGACGCATTTATACATTTCTAAGAGGAAATCACGATGGAGGTGGGGTATAATTCTCCCTAATTAGCAAATAAACGAAAACCGAAGGTACGAATATATCACCAAGCTGACAGAAGCCAAAATGCGAGCTAGCTTAGACGGGAAGGCGATGTTTAGGGACACTTCAAATATGATTTAAAATTTTTAACGGATAATGAATGAGCTGACGATGCGAACGATGTGTAAATGTTTACCTTTATATTTCCTCATGCATTTAAGAACTTCTAGACTAGCTATGAATAATTCCTCTTTCTTTCTTAAATTAAGGTAGACGGACTATTTACACTTTCATTGTTTCATTCATAGTATTAGTAAAATCAAATTAAATTATGCGCGAAATAATTTGAAATTAAACTTACTTCAGAAAGTAATCGAAAGACTAAGGAGCTTCCTTTATTTCATGCCAAAAATTCTCTTCATGATTAAATGAAGGAGAATATTGCCAGCGCCAATTTTATCTCAGTAAAGGTATTTGTACGATCTGTACCCATCTAAGTTTAATCGTAACCAAACCAACTACGTAATAATTTTAACCATTTTTTAAATTTATTTTATTTCCGTCAACTTTTGCGTCTAAATATAATAAAGAGAATTAAAGGAGGGAATTTATGGTTTGTATCCGGGCAAAAACGATGAATTTTACAAATGTGCAACGACGTTTCATCCAAATATTTGAAGAATGAAATCGTCGACACTTTTATCGATGTTGGCCCCGGGACTGCGTAGCAAATGCAAAAAAAAGTTGGTTCTCCCATTTGAACTCGGCGAAATTTAAGCAGCTCGTGCATTAGGAATTTAATTTTCATTCACAACATTCGGTAGAGTCAATACTCTATTCGCATGCATATATATATATATATATATATATATATATATATATATATAACTGGTCTGCATACCCTTTTATTAAGAACAATAACAGAAAATTGTTCAGAAAAGTTAAAAACAGTATAATGTGCGCAGTCGCTACAAAAGTGATTGGCGAATGAAGCAAAATGGAACGGGTATGCAGCCAAATAAATTATTTGAAAACTACCTCCAAGGAAAGTATGGTAGCCTTCGGGGTATGAGAAAATTAACGCAAATTTTTACTTCAAAGGTTTGATACCTGGAAATGAGAAAATTCCTAGGCTACTCACATCCCAGTAGCTACGAGTCTATCGTACTTCTGTAGACACTGCTTTTATGTCAAAAGTGGACACGAAGTAAAATAAATAATAATAAATAAACCTTTAATCTCTATCCCGAATAGGAAATCACGGGTAAAAACCATAAAATAAACAGTTTATTTGGGTGTTTGTTTCTTGACTTTCACTCGCGTCTTCGGGATGTGCGGTACACCACATTTATTTATTTATTTAATTAATAATTAATTAATTATTTTACTTATTCAATCAATGTACACGCGTTACTATCAATAATAATAATAAAACGTTTTCAGTTATGAATTATTCAAGTAGAATTTTAAATGTGACACGATTAGTAAGTAAGTGGCTCTGACCACATGGCTGGTTCAAGCAGTTAAGAACGGAACTACTTCTTTTACCTTTTAAATCGTATGAATCTTCCTTCATACACTTTACGTGGCTCTGTACGAAAACAGACCCATTCTTTGAGTACTTCCCAACTAACCGATTCCCTAATGTATATAAATCGATAAAGTATATCGAGCCATTGTATTTCTCCATGAGTTGCCAACTGGCACGAAAGCTATGGTATCTCTTTCTAATGAAATACATTCACCAATTACTTGGAAACGCAGCGCATACGTGTCGTAAGCAATGTTCCCTCTAATTTTTTTTAGTCCGTGTGCGCAAGAAATTTTCGTTGTGCGTACATTTAGATTCATGGTGAAAAATTGTGCAAACTTTTCTCAGCGTAATTATCTTCAAAATTAAATATATATAAATATTAAATACTTAATAAATATTATTTCCATAAGGTGATAGCTTGATCATTACGGTACTATTAAATGGATATTAAAAAACTGTTTACAGTATTATATATTCTTAAAAAAGAAAACATTTTATCCATTCTAAAAATATGAATAAAATAAAAAATAGTAAAATAAAATTCAACAAAATAAAGAAATAAAATAAAAATAACTAATTGAAAATGACTATTTTAGTTATCATTTCTCAAAACAATTTTTAGCATTAAAGCAATTTAAAATAGACTATCAAGATTAATACATGATTTTATCCATTCACAAAATAGGAATAAAATAAAAAATAATAAAATTCAATAAAATAAAATATAATCAAAATAACATTAAATGAAAGTGCTTTTCATTTAAGTATGATTATGATTTCTCCGGTGTCCGGACAACTGCCCCCTGGACAACCGCCCCCCGGACAATTGCCCCCCGACAACCGCCCCCCGGACAAATGCCCCGTAGGACAATCGCCCCCCGGATTATTGCCCCCCATAAGTAAATAAAAATTAAATAGAAATTAAATTTACGTTTAAAAAATGGCAAGCTAAAACAATATTTAACAACATTATTGCCAATTCTTGCTTAATTTTGCTTGTAGCCTGAAAAAAATTATATTTAAAAAGTTAGCAATATTTAACAAAAAAATTTCCAATTATTGCTTACTTATTTATAATAAAATTATGAAGTTTAGCTACTTAATTTTATTTAAACAGTTGGCAAGACTTATTGTATTTCATATATACTATGGATTAATTAATTATATTTAAACAGTTGGCAATACTTATTGAAAGGTCGTTTTGAAAGTCATAGTTGGTGGTTAGGTTAGGTTAGGTTAGGCTAGGTTAGGTTAGGTTAGGTTAGGTTTGTTTTTATAAATATTAATAAATTTAATTCCTATTTAATTTTTATTTACTTATGGGGGGCAATAATCCGGGGGGCGATTGTCCTACGGGGGCAGTTGTCCGGGGGGCGGTTGTCGGGGGGCAATTGTCCGGGGTGCGGTTGTCCGGGGGGCAGTTGTCCTAGCACCGATTTCTCCCTACGATCTTTAGCATTTGCCCATTCCAAATAAACTCTATGAAGATTAATACATTCAGGTAACTTTTAATTCGCATGAGCGTGTCCAAATGATTTTCTTTCAAGCGGTTTCTTAATTTGTTCTTTATAGAATTCATTAAACTGAAGCCACGCTCACAGTCCACACTAGATGCTAGGAAAGTTCCCCCAATATCCATCAACTTAGCAAGGTCACAAAATTGTTCATTTTGTAGGACGAATGTCACCATATCATCAAAGTTTTTAACGAGCTTACTTTTTATTTTCTCGCATACAACAAATTTAAAATCATTGTACTGTTCGATTATGGTAGAACTTTCGACAAGAAAATCTGCATATTTTGCACATAAAGCTTTAACATGCTCAATGCCAGTCAGTCTTTCTGTGAAATAGCCGAACAATCAAAGGCAGACCATTCTTTTATTTCATTTTCAGGAAACCTGCCTTCCAAATAGGAACAAAGTTTTTCTGTGAAAGTTAACCTTGTATGACGGTATATTTTTTAAATTACTTCATTTATTGTCGTGACTCATGATACGCTTGAGCCTGTGCGCATTTTATTTTGCTGTGTGCGCGGGTTTCACAACGCGTGTGCGCGCGCACACCTTAGAGGGAACATTGGTCGTAAGGACAAAAAATTTTTATTGAGATATAAATAAAAATGGTCACAACGATGAGGAATCATAAGTAATAGAAAGTAAGAATGAAGTGATTTTGAAAAGGTTTTAATTGCGCGTGAAAATTAAATCTTTAAAATGAAGGCGTGGAAAAGCGAAATGCAATCCGATGCTCGAGAGAAAAGAAAAGGTGTTGTTGTTTTGACCACCACAGAACCTGATTTATGTTCAGCAATTAATCTGTTGGTAAAATAAAAGAAGAGGAAATTTAGCTTTAGGAATTTTGAGCTTGTAAAGTGTAATGTAAACACTCGAGAGGTGTTTCACTTGTTAAATGTCAAAACGTATATTGGCTCAGAAAATACATCGCCTAAGGAAAGACCTCTGAGGGAAGACTTTGGTTTAAATTTATTCTTACGAAAAGGCGAAGTTGAGGTTTGACCAATAGAAAGTTAGTAGTGTTCGTACGAATGACGTCATGTAATAAAAATGTTTCTGGTAGGTCATTTAGATACTGAAGGGAGGAGTCTTTTTAAGTCTAAGGTGTGAGTTGTAGGTATAGCTTCAGTTGTAAAAGGTGAAGTCGGTAAAAGCCGAAGTGTCTCTTTTGTTCAAATAATTTAAATCTCAATGGTTCACTGTCTCACACGCCGTTTCACAAGTTATGGTTCCAAGCCTCTTTCTGTAAATGAGGTAGTAGTCGGTCAGAAAATAACTTAGTGAAAATAAAACCCGAAAGTGTCCATTATTTTTTAATGTAATTTTGTTCACATGTCCAAATCTTAACTTATAAACTTGCTGAGTTTATTGTTTCCTCTGGGGCTAATTTTACGATATTTTTTGAGCATATATCTTTTGGTAATAGGGATGGAAAATAACCGAAAAGTGTAAAACCGGTTTTCACCGTCGCTATATTCTTAAAGCCGGTTTTTACCGGTTTTTACCGATGGGATTATGTATGCTTTTTAGGGAGGTAAATGATCAAAATATTAAACAGAAATAAGGTTTTAATTGATTCAATCAAGTATGTGTAACATTTGAATTAAAAAGTTTATTATCGAACTTGATTTTTGAAATAACACTTGAGAAAACAAAGAATTAAGTGTCTGATCTGACATTCTTGATCGAATCTTTGTGACGAATAAACCAGCAGCTGAAAACACTCTCTCGGACTCTACGCTGGTGGCTTTTATTGTAAGCAACGCTTCGTACATTCGATCCAAATTTTAGCTTCTATTCAAAGTAGCTTCAAAATATTTGCATTGAAAGGTCTCAGAAGAATCTTTCTTGGGTTTCATTTTCAGTTTGTTCATCTCACACATGTACTCGTTCATAAGTTGATCGTCATCATTTACTTCACAACCTGAGCTGCATTGTGAATCTTCGAGTTTCGAAGCAATTGATTGAACTTGGTCATCTGTTTCTGAAATCTGGTAAGCTTCTGGAAAAAGCCTCTTAAATGTATGATCCGCATACTTCTTAAGTGCTTGTCTTGAAGGAAAGAGGAACGGTGCTGATGATTCATTTTTCAAGACCTCGGGATTGTGGAGAAAACTCAGCAAGGCGACAGCTTCTTTTTGTCTTCTAGTAGCGATCAACGAGACACTGACGTAGGTCAAAAGCTAAAGGATTGTTTTTGCTTTCAAATTTATCCAAAATGAACTTCATGGAAAATTCAGCTTTGAGCAAATTTGCATCTTCGGAACAGAGTCCCTTCAAAACAATTTCCAGTGGACGAAGCGTGTCAAAGAGGCTCTTTAGAGCATTCCATTCTTCATCTGAAATCGTCTCTGTTGAGCGTATCACTCTGAGGGCCTTTGGAATGCAATTTTTGAGTTTCAAAAATCTTTCTATCAAGGCCAAAAGACTGTTCCACCTCGTTCTACAGTCAAGGATAAACTTCATTTCCTTTCCATTAAATTCATCTTTGACAAAATTCTGCAATCTCTCATTTTTCAAAGGAGACTTTCGAAATATGCGGCAGATTTTTCTCACCATATTTATTACTTTTAAGTAATCTTCTCGAAGTTTTGGAAGAACAATTACGTCATCTATGTCGGACTCAAAAATTGTATCAGTGCATAAAATTTCACACTCATCTTCACTTAACTCATGTGCAGAGTGTTCATCTTCTTCGATGGCTTCATCTTCAGGGGTAGGGTCACTTTCCCCTTCAACTGAATTTTTAGCAGTTTTTGAATACAAGATATCCGAAACCGCGAGATGTATATCATGTGCAATGCATTACTGGTGATCAGGTACTATTTCTCTTCCAAATTTGACCATTACTGAGGCACCGTCGGTAGTGCAACCCACGATATGCTTATCTAGGTCCAAGCCAAATTCTTCCAATCTTTTCCTAACGATTGCAATAGTTTTGGTGCTATCGAGAGAACCATTTATTTTCATGAGACCAAGAGACCAATGTTGATTTTCATCATGAACATTAATATTAATATATATCTTTGGTTTTGCAAAGATGTATACTCATTACTCATCCATAGTTAATGAATAGCGGATTCCTTGTCTCACCTGATTCTTGAAGTAGTTAACCAATTCATGTTTCTTTTTCTCATAAAAACTAAGCACCATTTTTCTGACACCATTATGGGAAGTTGGATGAGGCTTGTCGTATTTTATCTTTCTTAGGCTTTCTTGAATGAATTCACTTTTAGCAATTGATTGGAAACTCAGTCCATCTACACACGCAAGTTTCGAAATTTCCTCTTCTATGGACCTTTTTTGCACAAACTCTTCCACTGTTCTTTGTTTCTTCAATGGGTGATTAATCTGGTCGATGTTTATGCCATGAATATTTTTCATGTGGGATGATAAACTTGAAGAACCTCCACAACACTTTAAAACTTTGTGACATGTCATACACTCTGCTTCTTCTTTATTCTTACGAGTGAAATGATACCAAGCATTTGATTTCTTTAACATGATGGAGTATTAAATCTTAGAACTTAAATGATCAATGTACAATCATCCACATAACATTCAAGACTGAAGCATCAATTATTTACACTTATAAACAAACAAAAAACGATACGAAACGATGCAAAACATAATTACTATTTTTTAAACGTTTGGAAACGCTTGTTTCATAGAAAATGGACCAGAGTGATCGGAGACTTGCGCAAAAATGTGAAAACCGGTTCTTATCGTCGGTTTCGGTGATGATTAAAAATGTTCATCACCGGTTAAAAACCGGGTTCCATTTCTATTTGGTAATTTTCTGCTCCGAGGAAATCTGCGGAGTTCGCGCAGAACTTTTGAAAATTGTGAAAAATTTATTTGGCGGAACTTGTGCGGAACTTTTAAGACCAAATTTCTGTAATTCTTTTTAAAGTATTTTTTGTTTTAAATTTTATTTCAAGGAATTTGAACTAAGGGCTGTTCCTTGACTCATATAAAACCCCTCTGTATAAACCCTTTGAGATTTAATCCAAGCAATTGAAAACTTTTTTTAAATTTAAATTTTACTTTTTAACAAAAATTATTAAGAGTATATCTGTAAACTTACTTTTGAATTACTGTTCCAATGTGAGTGAAATTTTTTTTTCAATTTTGTGAACTAAACTTTATAATGAGGGGTTGTGTGGTTTCTATGCTACCTTGCAATAGGCCTCTCTTGTATGCTGCGAGTAAAGTAATATTGAAAGTTCGAAATTAAAAGTGGGCTTCAAATACGTCGAAAAAAATTGTACGTATAAAATTGAAAAGGTCATCCGAGTGATAACCAGAGCTATCCTGAACAAACGAACCTACGCACGCAATAAGTGCAATCAAAAGGTGGTTACACCAAACACGTATTCCATTTATAGCAATAATATTAATTTATACATTTCCTGTATGTATGCATAATACTAATAAGCATACTAATAATGGTTTAGTGAAAGGTAACTTGTGTATTTAAAAACACATGATGAAAGGAGATATTTTTAAAACTGTACTTGAAAGGAATTTTTTTATATTTTCTGGACGGAGAATGCAACGTGCTCTGGACGTGGATCGACTTGATGAGTACAAACCATCCTCATTGTTATAAGAATTTACTTCAGACTTCGTATTAACATCAACTTACGGTATATATACACGGTGAACCAAAAGTAGGTGGACAGTAGGTTGAATACGGTTTGTGTTATATTATATTATAACTATGGTGTTCATTATAACTATGGTGTTTGTGTTTTATTATATTAAATATTATAACTAAATTTATTTAAATTTTATTTTGTATTATAGTATACAAAAAAATTAAATATGTATTCTCAAAATAAACGTTATCATTTACTGTCCACCTACATTTGGTTCACCCTATATAATATATATATATATATATATATATATATATATATATATATATATATATATATATGGGATGAATTTCACAATTAAACACGTGAAATGAATAATGATGCAAACCCACAACCCCTGACGAGGTGTACTTCTGAATACACTAAAGACCTTGGAATCATTTTTCTTTTTCCTTGTGGGTTTGCATCATATATATATATATATATATATATATATATATATATATATATATGCGATGAATTTCATACTTCCTTCCTTCACTTTTCCTTGTGAAGGAGCCTTTCGTGTATTCAGCAGTACACTTTGTCACCTTACGAGGTGTACTGTTGAATATACAAAAGCCTTGGAATAATTTTTTTTTTCTTTTGTGGGTTTGCATCATATATTATATATATATATATATATATATATATATATATGAAAAATTAAGTTACAACGAGAGGCAAATAAGAACAAAATTTTATTGGTGAAACCTATAGTGAAATCGTACATGGAACTACCAAAATATACCAAACATAACTTCGCTTGCGACAGTAATGAAGAACCTAATGGTCACTTAAGCGTACTAAATTAGATCAGTATTAAGCGATTTAAATATTAACATGAAATTAATTCACAATTCCACGGGTGTTGAGTGCTCGGGTGAAATTGGCGCTATAAATTTCTCGAATTTTTTTTTTTTTTTTTTTGTTCAATTTCTACTCCACTAAAGTTTAACATGAGGCAGAATAGAACGGGAAACGACTCCATTTGTTCGGTAATTCATAGCTAAGCGCATTATAGATAGTAAACCGGTGGATAATCATAAAAAAAGAAAAGAAAAGACTAATAACATTATACAGAAGTTTCCTCCCTATACCCGTTTCAAACGAGTCCACAATATATTCGCGTGTACTGTACGGCTGAGGCTATATACACTGCGCAAAATAAATGCATACCATATATAATAATAGTCATTTTACGATCTTTATGTTTGACCTCTTTCAAAGTAGGCCTAGTTTGGATGTACATCAAGCTAAATTGACAAAGGCCTAAATGTCTTCACTGAACATTTCCTTCAAGGCGTTATTAATAAATTCCGTTCACAAAACAGTGCGAACAGTAATTTATTTCTTTATAAACAATTTATGAACCACGAATTAATAAATATCTTAATGCATTTAAACGAAAATTAACGCATTATTTGGTTTACAGCCAATCCGCACCCCATTTCGGACTGCCTCTTCTTACGAACGTGACTCAACAGATTGAAGGGCATCTCATGAGTTCTACAATAAATTTAAAAAGGTCTATAACGATTTAAAACATTAATAAAACACAGAAAATGAACATTTGGTTTTATCATTTAGAAATCTAAAATATAAAAATGTGTAACTGAATGGTGCTCATTTCTCAAAAAGGATTATTTCAAATAGGCCCCATCCTATTCACCGTTAATGATTTTATCTTTCCACTTTTTTATCCTCATAAATTCAAACCTTGGTATTAAAAATACAAATTTAAAAAGAAAAGACAACATTCTGTTTTATCAAACAATGCCAAAATGAACAACATTCTTACGTCTTCCGGAAACATTTTATATAGTTTGACACACGTCGGTTATTTTTTACAAACTGTGCGCATTCACAATGATAACATTAAACTCAAAAGTACACTCCATACAATGTGCTCTATGCACGCACGCGCGCGCGCACACACACACACACATCTATATATATAATATTAAAATCCCCAATCCTCAAGATAAAAGTAATAAAAGTTTAAAATGATCTAAGCTCAAGCTTAAATCACACACACACAGACGTATATATATATATATATATATATATATGCGTGCGCGCGCGCGCTCGGAGGAAAATAAGGTGAAAATCTAGTGAAAACTAAATTACCGTTGGTGCGGTGGAAATTCCCCTGCAACAACCCTCAGTTTCAACGTGTCTGGCATTTTTGCACTACAAAGAAAGATTAGGGCGAAGGGTGTAAGTCCTGCTCACGCCATGGAGAGAATCAGGATTGGTAGTTAACAGTCTAACGAATGTCAGAATAGGTTTGGTTTAAAGGAAAAAAAAATGCAAAATTATTTTCAGCGAACATTTATTCAGGATTAGGAATGGCTATCATTTAAGGTAGGAAACAAATCATTGCTGTCATGATTACAGATTCATATTACTCAGAAACGCTTAACTTTTCCAAATTATTTAAGTGTATGGCTCGTCTTATTCTGGCCTTTTAGTTTTGGTTAAATTTGCCAAACGGATTATATTCCTGCTTCTTATAGGCGAGGCCATTTTATTGTGAAGGTGAATCTATTTTTTACTTGGATTTATTAGCCTACGCGGACCTATGCAGAGACCTACGCCAATATTTCAGATGTAGCCTACCGCACACCTCAATGGACTTGCAATGAGTTCATGAAATTCTGAATAGTTAACGGCTGAAATATGAACATTTTTGTCGTTAAGCTGCAGTCTTTCGTTTGGAAGCCTAACTTCTTTACTCTAAGTTAAAATTATATAGACCTAACAAGACCTTTAATTAATAGTTTAATTTTACAAACAATAGTTAACTACAAACTTTGATTGTTTATGTATATTTTCTCATTGATTTTTGCCATTTAAATTTCAAGGTTTTTTTTCTCCCCAAGTTCAAACTAAAAATAAATAGAAGAGGAATTCTGACAAAATAAACAAATAAAAAACGAGTATTTGCAGCTCTACATTCTACATAAACATCCGCTGCTTAGGTATATATATATATATATTATATTATTTTTTTCTAATTCAAATTAACTCCCTCTTTCTAATAAAGCAACAACCGTCATTTTTAAAGTAGGCCGAAGATTAAAAAGCATCCTCTTATATCCCTACATTATACAGCCTAATATCGAACATTATAAACTGCTTACAGTTTACCTCCATTGAAGTATAGGCAATATACTTTTCCATTATAATTATTAAATAAATAAACCTATCAGGCGTAGGCCCTACACTTCTGCGTCGTGTCTAAGGCTATCGAGTATAGGTTTGCGCGTTGGGAAGGATTGTCATTGCGCTGAATAGAAAGTTTGTATAAAATAATTCCCATACGGAAGTGAGAAAATAAACTTATTCACCAAACACGTACATTGCTAAAAGCTAATTATGACAATTTTAAGAGTTTGCGAGGACGTCACACTTAGCCTTGAAGAAGCTCAATCAAATTGGATGGAAATCCAACATGAAATGAGATATGGGAAAAGCTAAGAACCAAATGAAATAGTTGGCATCAGACATTACATAAATAAAGCAGCAGAATATGTTATTTCAAAAAAAAAACTAGCCTTCACAGATACTGAAGCATTCAATCACTATTTATGCATCTTTTTTTTTTTTTACAGATGCAAAACACTGTTTTTGTTTACGATATTTTCCATATTTATCACGAAACTAAGAGTTAATTATTTAATAATGGGCTCCAGTATCAACCGCGAGACTTAGGCCTACCTATGCTAACGCGCACTGAATTTATAATTTTAACTTAACCAAACTTACGTGACTCGTCTATTAATAACGAATTATCGTATGCGTAGACTTGAAACTTCCCTAAGACTAGTAGTGACTTATTTTCGTCTCTATATTTCACACTTTTGTCGCTCAAAAAAGTAACGCTAATAGCAGAGTTAACATTCGTAGCGTACATGCGAGATTGTCTGTTACGGTAGGGATAGTTTGCCACTCACTTCCACATGATAAGCCGATTTTTACTTTCTGTCATGGTCTCGGTCTAATTAGCTTTATCTGCTTCCTTTATTATTATTATTATTATTATAGGGAATGGGTTTGGTGGGCGTAAGGAATTTAAAAACTAAAGTGCAAGGTTTGAACATTTGAAAATTTCACATGGAAGTAACGCTCGTAAAGATCTCAAAATGGTCTGAATATTGTGAAGATACGAATGTTCTCTCCGGATAGAAACTAACATCTAGGCCGAAGAAACACCTTTCCAAATCCATCCGTAACGTCAGAGGTTTAGTTTATTTGAAATTAAATTAATTAACAAGCCCTACTTCTACATCCATTTCCGATTACTTCCCACTTGGCGTATTCCCATTTACACTCCGAAAGTGAGAATGTTTCGATTGAAAATGGGGAAAAAGTTTCTTGATTTATGAAACGGTAAAAAGAGGACCATGATCCAATTTCGGGAGAGACGGATATTTTCTCTGAAAAATGTAACAAAGTGGGAAATCCTACAATAGGAATAGGAACAGATCGATTTGGAAAATTGAAAAAGGAATGACCGAGATTGAGAAGAAACCGCCATTCCTATCTACGTACAGTATATAATAACCAGTTCAGTGCAGAGCTTTTTTGCGCGTACGTAGGCCAACATACACTCCTGATACAAAAAATGAGAAAAGGTGTTTAAAGGCGTTTCTCTGCCATTTCTTCAATTTGCTATCGTGAATGACAAAAAATAATCGCAGTTTACCATATTTTTGCCTAATAATATTACGTATTAGGAATGTATGGAAACCATTTAAGAAATAAAACCTTACTGTCTTATCTACCCGTCTCCGTTCGACTAAATCAATGAATGATCTAGTAAATGCGACAGTTTTGTTATTCTTGTAATATAAGTAAACACACACTCGTTTTCATCAGCCATTTGTTTGTGTTTTTTTTACGGTTAAGTAAATGATGATGATGATGATGATGATGACAATAATGCTAATGAAAATTTTATATTGTATACATTTTATATAATAATAATAATAATAATAATGACGCTATACTGTACATTCAAATTGCGTTTAGTGATATTTGTTATTGCATTTGACGCGCGTTTTACGTGAATCAAAGGTTTTATAAAGATGAAATCTAAACTGTTTTGTAATATTTTTAGCATTTTTTGTGGGAATTGTTGTTCACTGAAAAAAAAATGTAAGTCCGAAGAAAGAAATGGCTGATGAACACGCGAGGAAAAAAGAAAGGTATAATCATGTTACTTAACTAATCTCATAATAAGTATGTTTTGCCTATTTTGATTAGATATTTTGATGAATTACAAAAAATTAACAAAGAAAATAGATAAAACAATAAGATTTTATTTCTTAAATAGTTTGCATAGGCCTACATTCCCGATATTTTTAGGCCAAATATGGTAAACCAATTATTTTTTGTGGCAAATTGATAGACAATCCTATCCCCATCGTCTATCAACATGATGGTGCTCCTTGTCACTATGCCAAAATTGTTCAGAATTATCTAAATGGACGTTTTCCAAATCGCTGGATCGGACGCGGAAGCAACAGACCTTGGCCAGCGAGATCACCAGATTTAACATCTTTAGATTTCTTTGCATGGGGCTTTATCAAATCGCACGTCTATCAGACGAAGATTACGAGTCTTGAAAACTTACGTACACGTATACGAACTGCTGCAGATAACATAACCCCGCAAATGCTCCAGAATGTGTTTAGAAATGCTGCGGAACGATTTGAGCCGTGCAGGGATACTGATGGGCGTCACGTCGAATCCTACTCTTAATTATTTAATAAATGTTACCACTTTATCATTTTATGATTGAATTCCATATAATTTCCAAGTGCTTCACAAAAATAGATCCTGACTTTATGTACACCCGGTATGAAGGATGAACTGGCCTACATCAAATCGTGAAATGATATCAGGTATATCCTTCGAATTAAATTCCATTTAATTCTAAGAGATTAAAGTAAATGGGAAAATATAGATGCATCATGGGTATAAGAAATAACTGTCTAACAATTCATGGTACTCTTAATCTACTTAATATCAGTACACCATTTTACGTACAATTGTAACGCCACTAAAAGACCTGGCCATGTGGATCAAAACTGATCGTAAGAAGTTCCAGGTTTGCCAAGTCTGACTGGAGCACCAATACCAAATTTCCTTTAATTTAGTACCAAATGAGGCAATTTATTATCAAATTATATATATATATTTCTAGTTTACTTCCTCCCCCGTTTCTTTTTATTATTTCACTTAAGTGGTCTATGGCAGCAACAGAACTGTGACAACTTACAGCCACTGCAAACTGCAATTCTGCTACCTTCAGCCCTTCATTAAGTCCTTTTGATTGCTTAATGCAAAAACTTTGAAACAGGCCCGACTTTGCACCGCTAACAACTGAGGTTCGCTGTTTATGATCTTTTGAATTGGCATGAGCTTTCAGTGTAGCCTTTCTAGGCTGTAAAACTTTAGCACACACTTTACAAAAAGGCTGTTGAGATGAGCCAATTATTCTTTTCACCCATGGATATTCTTTTTCCCATTCACTATGGTACAATCGCCCGGTTTTATAATCCGATTTCCACTTTAACATTGTTGCAATTAATAAGTTACATAGTTTAAGAAAAAACACACTTCAGTCAACCGTGAATCTCGATAAACTGACTGACGCATTAACACAACTAAAAACACGCCATCAATGAGCAATAACAAGCGAGAATTGCACGCATGCGCAATGCAGGCCGTAACTAATGCTGCCACATGATAAAATTTTAAAACTGCAAGTTCGTAACATGTTCGTTCGCATTTTCTATAACAATTCAGAGTAAGCTCCAAAGTCAGTTAAACAGTAAATTTATAACTGCAATTTGCTTTAAACATCAGTATCGGTTTAGCAAATTTGAATCAGCATGTATAAATACTCAGGACTGAATAATTTGTAAAATTGATCAAAACTTTTAACAATGATTTGTTGTAACATGCTCATAACATGTTGTGGAATGCAATGTTTATGAAACTCAATTTTTCTCACATTCTTATTTATATATTACCAAATTCAGCTCATTTCATTACCAGAATACCAAATAAATTTTTAAAATACCAAATTGCTTTTTCATTACCAAATTTGCCCAGATTTGGTAATGAATAATACCAGATGGCAACCCTGGACTCAGAACTAAACCGAAACCGGATATGACATCTGGTTGGGTGATGGGTACGATAGTCGTAATGATGCGAGAAAAGAAGCTCGAGCTAGCGAGGGAAAAGATCTCTCCCGTCTCCTTCCTGGCTTCTCGAGAAGCTTTACTTCACTAAGTGGATTTATGGGCGGTTCCCTTACGATACTCAACCGAACTTAGAGCAATATTTAGTCTTACTGTAACGAGTTTAGAAGCAGTTTTCTAAATGGATGAATTCAATAATTTGCTTAAAGTCTATCCTGAAAATAATTAATCACTTTCATTCATTCATGAATTCACAAATAACTTACTACTAAATTTAATAGCTCAGCATTACTCGATAATTACGAATCCTTTTCTGTATATATTAAAACTAAGGTTACGCAATTCCATCCGACAAGCTCAAATCCATCAGCTAATATGAATTTCCAAATGAGGTAGAAGTGAACCAACAGAGCAAGTACAAGAATTTAAGTATGATATTTGGTAAAAAATTATCAGCAGCATCTTCAGTGTCGACTCAGACCAAAGTAAACAATATTGAAGCTACAGTAAACATGATTACGAGGAACTTTAAGCGAAGATAAAGTTAGTATATGTTATTCTCTGTACACTTATCGTATGCCTCATACATGTAGCGAAGAACAATGAAATTATTATTATAAATTATTATTATAAATTATTACTGTTTCGTACATTCTGCGCTAATATTTATGGGCAACAACTTTGGCTAATTATATAAAGAAGGTTCCGTCAGAACTCTAAATTTGCTCTATAAACATATCTTTTGGACTGTTACATAAGTTACTTCCAAGATGCTCAGCTTTGCAAATGTTCGCTAATCACAATGTCTCAAGCCTGTCGGAGGTAACAAGACGCGTTCAATACGGTCTAATGCAAAGAATTCAAAACTCAGACAATACAATCGTCCAAGCTATTCATCAATACGGCATTATGTTTTCTAAACTATGGGTTTCACGGTATGAAAATGTTTGTCTGGTAGCTCCTCTTAACCTCGTTACTGGTACTTGCATTACTTGTATTTTGTTTTTGTTCCTGTTTTTGAATTCTACTATTACGAGCTGAATTATGGGAGTTATTTTTTCTTCAGACAAACTTTTCATTTAAAAAAAAAAAAAATATATATATATATATATATATATATATATATATAGAGAGAGGAGAGAGAGAGAGAGAGAGAGAGAGAGAGAGAGAGAGAATTCTCAAAGTATAATTAAAATACCTGTAACTTCTTGATTCACTGAGATAATTTAATAGGTAACTTAATAAATTGAATACCAGAGTTTCAAGTGAATTTAATAGCAATTTGCCAAATTAAGTAAACTTTGCAGTAATCGAGTGACAATATTTAAATTCATTTAATTAGTTCCATGTTACATTATCAGTAATCCGATTCGTGCCTTTAAGTAGAATAGTGTCATCGAATGACGGAGTTAGCGATTAAATATGTATTTGTAAATAAATAGCGAATTTCCAGATTATAATTACCCGATGATCATTACCCTTTTCTCATTGTATAAAATAATAATAATAATAATAATAATAATAATATAATAATATATAATAATAATACGGTTTGAAATAAATAAAAAACTTGTTATTGATTCTACAATATTGTTCGAGGTTAACAAAACAGATTTTTTTCTTTGTTGTTGTAAATAATATAATTAATTTGATCGTTTTGTGGCTCGAACGAACGACGGTAAATGTTGAATTTACTCGGCGATTCCTTATGTGATATTTTCAATTGTTATTTTCCTTTAAAAAAAACCGTGCGTGCATTACTTCCGGAATTAATCCGTCAATACAAAATAGAGATAAAATATTTAAGCCGCGAACTTTGAAAGACAAAATTCCTAAATTATAAATTCCAACCTACGAATATAAATTAACTAATTGACTAACATTCCAAAATATAATTATAACAAAATTTTAAATACGATAATAGATAATAACAATTTTTTAGGAGGGCCACAAACTGGCCTGGCGCTCGGGTCAACTAACGCCGTCCATCGCGCTAAATCCTCGGTTATTATCGCTAGCACCATCGGGATTCGATCCCTCGACCTCGGTGTCTTCGGTTCGCTTACGACGAAACTGTTACTCACTGATCTATTGGCGTTCGTGTACGAATATCGTTACAATTTACAAAATAATAGTAAATCACCATTACTGTAAAGCGCCAACCACCCGATTGAAGTTAAGCGACATTGGGTCTGGGTAGTAGTAGTAGTAGGATGGGAGACCGTCCTCCCCCAAGAGTATGTAGCGACCCGTGGTTCGAATCTCGCGTAAAGCTGTAGGTCCCCTTCGTCATACGACTTTAGATATTGCGAAGGAGGTTAAACAACCCCAATCATTATTATTATTATTACCCGACTAATTCTTTTTATTTTGCTGCTCCTCTTACTAGACAAGTCGAAAGTACTAATGATAAACTTAAACACGTCAGTAATAGTTATTAACATTTTTGCACGAACGATGACGCTTGTTAAAGTTGTTAAAGAAAAAATATTCGTAAATTTGGCTGAAATTATCGAAATAAGTATATTTGCGAAGGTATATTTCCATCCTTATTAAAACCCGATAACACCCCTTTTTAAGGGCGATAATTCGGCATTAGGGACTAATTATGGACCAGTGCGTTCACGATCAATATATATTCAGTCTCAACTTTTAAAAATTTGCGCGGAATAGGTTAAAAACGGTATTTGGGAAAATAAATTATCTTCAAATGAGTAAAGTTTTTTAGAAAATAGGATAACTTAATCTTATGAAAAAAGCCAATATCGTTAAAGAGATGAAAGAAATCAGGATTACAATTTTGAAGAACGCTTAATAATAATGTCTGTTGCGTTAAACTGATTATAAAAACATGATGTACCGCGGGGCTTAGTTTTAGATCGCCTATTATAAACAATTTTGCGCGTTCTTAAATATATTTAACTTCATAATGTTTGCGGATGACGCGAGACTCCTTTTCTCACGAAGGTACAGTGAAAGATGCAGTTAAAATGAATTAATAAAATTTCATAATTTTTATTAACAAATGAAATGGACATTTGGCTACATTAATGGTGCATCGAGCGTCATAAAACAACTTACGGAAAGTAGCGACATCTCTCCGAGAAATGCTTCAAGAGACGTTACTATATGGAAGTTACGTATAAATTGTCTACAAATATTTCTTGGAATGTTACAGTAACATTTATCTTAAACATAATGCATAATTTGTAACTGCAAATTAAAATAATTTTTAATAGATGTATAATGATGATAAATCCGCGGATGTCATTTATTTATTTATATACATAAAGCTCACGCGCGTCATTTCTCATTCTTCGCGTCCTAAAAGTGAAAAATTTTTCTATATCGTTCGATGATGAGTGTGAAAACCCCATTTCAGTTTCATATTACTCATATTAGATAAAATGAATAAAATAAAGTATTACTAACAGTAACGATTATAAAAAGTAACAATAAAATAAGATTTGTTACTTTTTGTTTAATCTGAGAAACGAGTAAAGGCAAACGCTTCAACGACAATAATTTAATTTATCACAAAATAAATAATTACTCCTAAATTTCTACGTCCAATTTTTAAAATTATTTTAAGGTTTATTTTATCAATAAAACACTTCTCTCTTTCAAGCTTAAACTTCATTTGAAAAAAATCTGCGTTTTCGCTCTCAATTTAAATTTACACATACATACATACATACATACATACATACATATATATATATATATATATATATATATATATATAGGGTGTTTCATAACATGTGGGACGCACTTTCAGGATGGATTCAGGACCTGAAAACAATGAAAAAAGTTTATATAAACACATGCCCGAAATCGCTTTATTTCCGAGTTACAGCCCGTTATGTGTTCGAGCAAGTATCCGCCTTACCTTTAAAGGAAGTGCTCAAAATGACCGCCTTGCGCTGAATACACGCCTGAACACGCCTCGTCATAGACAGCCTGACGCGTTCAAACATTTCAGGTATTGCTCGGATTTTCTGGCATCCTTGTTCTACACGTTGCCGAAGCATTTCAACGTTGTCAATGGCTGTCACGTAAACGATGGATTTCAGATAAACCCGCAGGTAAAAATCGAGTGGATTCAAGTCCGGGGAGCGAGCGGGCGACGCAATGGGTCCTCCGTGGCCTATCCATTTATCAGGGAAATGGTCATCCAAATAGTCTCTGAAAGGTCTTCTTATCTGGCAGACGGCGATTCGGAAACCTTTCCGCATACAGACGTCTTGCTGCGGCCGCATTACACTCGGCAAGTCCATACATGAGATGCATGTCTGCCATTTCTCTGTTTGAATGAGCCTGCATTCTCACTTCAAATGCACACTATCACTGACTAGCACAAAAACTTTTAATTTTTTTTTCACTGGACTGCACTTACTCACGACAAGAAGTTACGAATTCAAACAGTGAAACATCGCGATGCACCTCTGACTGACTGATGGCTCTACACTCAACGATATTAAAACATGTCATACAGTGTACGAAACATTACAATCGGCAAGGCCATACATGAAATAAGTCTCGTATACACTCACAAACATTGTCGGCAAGCAGTGTCTGTAAACAGTTTGCGAAAAGTATTGCTGGAATACAAAACGGGCTGTGACTCGGAAACAAAGCGATTTCGGGCATATGTTTATATAAACTTTTTTCATTGTTTTCAGGTCCGGAATCCATCCTGAAAGTGCGTCCTACATGTTATGAAAAAACACCCTATATATATATATATATATTATAACGTAAAGAACGATGCTTGTATAGGAGAATATTCCGCGCAAGATGAGGAGAGAGAACGCAACAAATGAAAAAATGAGGTAACCACCCTGGAATCGGACCCGGGATCTTCCCCCTTGGGGCATTGGTTTCTGCGCGTATGTAGGAGAATTACGGCATTTGATCGAGTGAGGCCCATGGTGTAATGGTTATCATATCTGACCGGCAATCGGAAGATCCCGGGTTCGATTCCCGGGTGGTTACCTCATTTATTCATTCATTTTTTCATTTGTTTCGTTGTCTCCTCATCTTGCGCGGAATATTCTCCTATACAAGCGTCGTTCTTTACGTTAATTATACTGCGTGTTTGCAGTTAAAATGTATATAATGTACAGCATGCGGGAGGTGCCCCCTGTAGGGCATTGGTTTCTGCGCGTATGGAGAATTACGGCATTTGATCGAGTGAGGCCCATGGTGTAATGGTTACCATATCTGACCGGCAATCGGAAGATCCCGGGTTCGATTCCCGGGTGGTTACCTCATTTTTTAATTTGTTTCGTTCTCTCTCCTCATCTTGCGCGGAATATTCTCCTATACAAGCGTCGTTCTTTATGTTAATTATACTGTGTTTGCAGTTAAAAAAAATATATATATATATATATATATATATATATATATATATATTATATATATTTAGGGTGGTTCTTATTTTTCGAAATTGCAAATTTCACCGTCTCACCCACTCACTATATTCCATTAAAAAAAAAAAAACATATGCAAAGTCTCAAGTAATTATAAATATTGGTCGCGCACATGGACTCAAATTTAGTTAATTATTGAAACATAAATGTACAAATTTTTTATTAGCGTTCCACAATAAGGGCAAATAACAACAGTTAAAGAGAGCATAAATAAAATAGACATTGACTACTGATTAATTAGAAACTGAATTGAACTAAACATTTTAGGATTGAAAGCATAGTAGATTTGGCCTAGTAGGGATGGTTGCTTGTGAGGCACTCTTAAATATTAACTGATTTTAATAAACTTGTTTGGTACACGTTTTGTATTAATAGGAAAAAAATGCGGGGATGAGACCCCCATATTTTGGTTGATTGGGTGGTTCTTATATATAGATAGGAAAAACAACAGTTCATCTTCTGATAACGCGAGCGTGATTTACACTCTTTCTCCCGACAACTTTCTGGTCAATTTCAACTCAAGTTTCAAAAAAAGAATTTTAATTTTCACCTAACATTAAATCGATCTTAAAATTATTTCATTCATTCATTCTTTCTTTCTTTCTTCCATTTTTATTTCATTCTTTCTTTCTACCATTTTTATTTTCATATTTACACATACAAATTATTTATTTATTTATTTGTTTATTTTTCTCCATTAACCTCATTACTTTACCCAGTGGTAACAGCTAACCGAAAAGTTAGCTTCGATAACCGCTGAACCGCTAACTCAAAACTTAACTTCGATAACGCTAAACCGCTAACCGCTAACTTTTATTATATGAATTTAGCTTCGGTTTGGTTTTTTGGCTCTAAAACCCTTAAAGAGAGCTGAAATTTTAATATGTTGCAGCTTAGACATAGAGCTTTCCAAAAAGGTATAGCATGCCAAGATCAGATAATGATCAAGGTGTACATAAATAATTAAATGAACAAATGAAATTAAACATTAGTTTACATTCAACATACAGTTTATTTACAGTACAAAAAGTATTAAACGAATCAAAAATATTAAGAAATAAAAATACACATAAAAAATAACTAATAATCTAATAATGCATTCACTCTGGCTTGGCCTCCTGCTCCTTCTCCATCGCCTCGACGTGATGCTGGTTGCCCTTCATGAACATCAGCCTCTCAAAGTTGGCATCTGACAGGGTGGCTCTCTTGGCGCGCAAGATGTCCTTGCCTATGGAGAACAGGCGTTCAACTGCAGCACTGGATGGGATGGCTGTGTTGTACTTGATGAACAGGTCGATCAACACTTGCTCACCCAAGAAGGCGACGTCAGTCAGGACCTCCTTCGAGCCGGCCTCCAGCCAGGTCTTCACCAAGATCTGTGCCTTGGACTTCAGTGATCTGTGGCTCCTGCTCACCTGGGGCTGAGTGATGCTGCTGAAGAAGTCATCTTCCTCATCCTCATTGCTGGTGGTGCAGCTGGTGCTGCTGCCCTTCTCAATGGTCTCCCTCAGGGCTGTCTCCACGCCGGTCTCCATGGCCTTCTTTACCCTGCTGAGCTGGCTGTGATTATGCTTCTCCAGCCTCAAACTGGATGCATGCGCTGGGTGGTTCCTCTTGACATGCGACTTCAAGTTGTAGAGGCTCGACGCGTGTCCCTTGATGGTGGTCTCCTTGGGCTGGCACAAGACGCACCGGAAGTACAAGAGGTTGGCGTTTCTCTTATCCCTTGACATAAAGACAAAGTAGTCCTCCAGGTGGGGCCACGGGCCATCAACAGGCCCAACATCCTCAGGCGGAACCAAAACGTCTTCACTTTCCATTGCAAAAACTTGTAGACTCGGTAAACTGACGAAAATATGCTTATGATAACGTACGCTGTCGCTGACACTGTAAGACTGTAACGTCGTAAGTGAACTGAACTGCAGAATTACACAACGCTGCTCAGCTGCTGCTGCGTCGACCAATCACGTCTTGTGTTTACACGTAGTCAGCCAATAGCGTCCCAGACTGACTGTTGCAGACACGCTCAGAACAGACTGGAACAAACATGTATGATTTTAGGGTTAGCGGACTTAAAGTTAGCGGAACTAAATTTAGCGGAAGCTAATTGGTCCGCTAACGGTTCTCAAAGTTAGCGGAAACGCTAATCCGCTAACGGAAAAGTTAGCTTCGCTAATTAGCGGTTAGCGGAACCGTGCCCACCACTGACTTTACCTATATAATATAATATACCTATATATATATATATATATATATATATATATATATATATATATATATGCAATCGCTGAGCACCTATACTGGATATGGAGACGATCATTAGACACGGGAGAAATACCGGGCATCCTGAAGAGCGCGAACATAGTCCCAATATATAAAGGAAGATCGATTCGAGGCCAAAAACTATAGGCCAGTGTCGCTTACATCTCATCTACTAAAATATTTGAAAGAATAGTTAGACAGAAAATTTATGACTTTTTGGAAACTCAGAAAAAATTCAATGATAACCAACACGGGTTTCGATCAGGCAGATCATGCCTATCACAACTAATGGAACACTACAACAACATTATTGATTCACTTGAAAGTAATGAAAACTATGATGTACTATACACAGACTTTGTTAAAGCGTTCGACAAGTGTGACCACGGAATCATAATACATAAACTAAAATATATGGGAATAACAGGAAAAGTAGGGAAATGGATATATAATTTTCTTAGTGAGCGGAGGCAAGTCGTTACAGTACAAGAAGTATCTTCATCAGAATCAGAGGTCCTCAGCTCGGTACAACAAGGAACAGTATTAGCTCCACTACTCTTCATAATCATGCTAACTGACATAGATGAGGACGTTACCAGAGACAGCACAGTAACATTCTTTGCGGATGACACAAAAATCAGTAGAAAAATAAGAAACCCAGAAGACATAGGATCTCTACAGACCGACATAAACAAAATCTACAAGTGGACTGAAGACGACAATATGAAGTTTAACACCGAGAAATTTCAGCTATTACGGTACGGAAAAAGAGAAGACCTAAGTCCAAGGAATATTATACCCCAAATGGACAGGAAATTCAGAGAAATTCCAGAGCAAAAGATTTAGGGGTTGTAATGACAGATGATGCGAAATTTGAAACACAAAATAAGATAGCAGTAAACAGAGCAAAGAGAATAACGGGTCAGATATTGAGAACCTTTAAACGAAGGGATAGGAATGTAATGATTCCTCTACTGAAAACCCTGATAATACCCAAATTGGAATACTGCTCGGTCCTAACATCCCCATATAAAAAAGAAGACATTAGACAGCTGGAGGGGATCCAAAGAAGCTTCACAGCCAAGATCAATGGGTGCAAAGAACTAAATTACTGGGAAAGGTTACGAGAACTAGACCTATATTCACTGGAAAGGAGAAGAGAGATATACACCATTATTTACACTTGGAAAATGATGGAGAAACTAGTCCCTAATCTTACTCTGAATCCAATAACTCCCCAAACAACGGTGGAAAGTAGAAGCGGTAGACTGTGTCGTATTCCCAAATTGAAGGCGAGACAGGGAACATCCTTAACCCTGAAAGAAAATAGTTTTGTAGTGAGAGGACCAAAACTGTTTAATCAGTTGCCCAAAGACCTAAGAAACACGAAGGGAGTTGCAGTGGAAATCTTCAAAAGAAGACTAGACACCTGGCTCAGAACAATCCCCGATGAGCCGGGCGTACCTGGCTATGTGAGGTGGAGAGCGCAAGAGTCCAACTCACTACTTCACCAGGCCAACTCGAGAGGAGGGGCGACAAGCTTGACCTTCGCGAAATGAGAAGTCATCGCGCGGAACCTTTGTAAGGTTGTAAGGTAAGGTAAGGTGTATATATACACAGGGTGACGTACGTAGTATCGCGATACATTTTTTATTATTTGTATCGTATCGAAAGATACGATACAGAGAAGTGTCAGTAACGCGATACTTTATCATAGACTCAGTCAGTGATCTTTCCCCTCCCCTCTCCATCTTCTCCCCTCCCCATCCCCGAATCCCACTCCCAGAGTCGCGGTATCCAGTGCTTGTGAGACTGAGAACAATCCTCGTCAAGAATTATCTAATTATTTAGCGAATAATTCATCAGACATTCAACAATTACATATGTCTCCTTTGATAAAAGAACTGTTCATAAAATGCAACACTACACTGCCATGAAGCGCTTCGGTTGAAAGACTTTTTAGCATAACTGGAAATCTCTTTCCTTCAAAGAGAAACACAATGTCTGATAAATTATTTGAGAAGTCACTGCTTGTAAAATTCAATAAAATAGACAGTAATTCAGTTGTTTCATAATATATATATATATATATAATTCATATGACAGTATTCAGTATAATATATATATATATATATATATATATATATATATGCGATACATATATTATTCATATATCTAGTATTGTAACGAGATACATTTTTGCCAATGTATCGAGTATCGTATCGCGTTACTTTTTTTGCCCCGATATACCACCATATATATATATATATATATATATATATATATATATATATATATACACTTGACTGAAGGGTTTGTTCTTGGGGAACCGCAACTTAGTAAGGAATAAGAGGACGAGAAGGTGGTACATGTTTATTAATCAGACGTTTCAGAAATTCAATTTCCATCATCAGTGCTAAAATATGAGAAGTGAAAAAGTGAACAAATATAGTGAATGAAAGATTTTATACACTATATTTATGCAGTCCTATGAATATAATTTAAAAAAAAGGTACAGGAAATGTAGAGAGGCAAGATAATGGCTAAAATATAAAAAACTGAAAACACATCTTACCGGGTTATTATACAAGGGGGGGGGGGGGGAATCTAATTGTATTAAGGTTGGGAATGGTTGAATGTTGAAGTATCCCTGTTAGAAGCCGGAGAGTGGTAGCGGATTTCTTTTCAGAGATGGTTCAGAAGAAATTATTTAGCTATTTATTTAGCTTGTTGAAGGCAGAACTATAGTCGTTGAGGGTTGGTTTTGTACTAAGGACGTATAGGGATTCGAGGATGCGGAGGTCGGTCGGTTGGTATGCTGAATTGATAATTTTGAAATTGGTGGGGAGCAGTGGGTGATTGTGGAGGTTTCATTGATCTCTTATTGCTGATTTTGATGGCTTGTTTAAAGGTTGTAATGTTCTGGTAGAGATGCCGCAATGTTCGTCCACTCTTGTTTGATATTGGCGAATGGTGCTGCCAATATAACACGCTTTGCAGTGAGTACAGTTGAAACGGTAGATAGTGGACGAAACAATGGGCTGGTTTTTTTTTCTTTATAGTTGAGATACGATTTAATGCTGTTATTATTGGTGAATACAAATTGAAGGTTAATTTGAGGGTAAAGGGGGTTGAGTAGGTGGCGAAGTTCTGATTGTATTTTGTAACTAATATAGTCGTAGTAGGGAAAAGTATTGTACATCTTTTTTAACGGTGGGAACTTTAAGGGGAGTTATAAAATAAATGTTGTTGAAAAAATTTCTGGTTAGAGATTGTAGTAAATGTTTTGGGAAAAAGTTATTAATGCTGAAATTGTGAATGAATTCTATTTCGTCGTGGAAGGATAAGTTGGGGGAACAAAGTCAATAGGCACGGTGGATTAAGACTTTAATAGTTAATTTTATATAGTGAAGGGATGTGGCTTAAGTATCATAGTTAGTACCTGGGCCTGTATATGTAGGTTTTCGATATATGGAAGTGCTGAATTTTTTTTTTTTTTATTGTTATATCTAAAAAGAGTACGGTGTTGTTCGATTGGTCTTCTTTAGTGAACTTGATGGTTTGATGCTGGCAATTAAGCAATTTAAAAAAACATTTGGCTGCTTGCTACCTCTTGGCTGGAGCCACTTCTTAACCTCCTCAACAACCTCACCGTCACTCTGAAACTTTCTTCCACGAATAGCATTCTTCAATGACCCAAACAAATGGAAGTCTGAAGGTGCCAGATCCGGGCTGTATAGAGGGTGGGGTAACACAGTCAAGCGCATTTTTGTGAGAGCCTCTCTTGTTTGCACTGTTGTGTGGTCTTGCGTTATCGTGCAAAAGAAGGACCTCTTTCAGTTTTCTTTCAGGTCGAACTCGCTTTATACGTCTCTGGAGTCTCTGTAGGGTAGCAATATATGCCTCTGAGTTGACTGTTTGTCCTTTCTTCATAATGTCCACCAGAATCACCCATTTCATATCCCAGAAGATGGTGGCCATAACCTTTCCTGCAGAGGGAGCCATTTTGAACTTTTTCTTGCGTGGGGAGTCTGCGTGATGCCACTCCATGGATTGGCGTTTTGTTTCAGGTTCAAAATGGTGTACCCAAGTCTCATTCCCAGCCACAATTCGTGAATGGAAGTCATCCCCTTCTGTCTCGTATCGAACCAACGACTCAGAAGCAATTTATTTTCTTTGGGCCTTGTGATCTTCAGTCAGTTGGCGAGGAACAAACCGTGAACACACTTTTGAGTATCCCAGTTGCTGAATTATCGTATTCACACTTCCTTCACTAATTCTTAGCTGCAGTGATAGCTCCTTGTATGTGACGACGCGCCGATTTGATCGAATGATGATGTTAGCACGTTGCACAGTGTGAGATGTCACAGCCGATGCCGGGCGACCGCTGCGTGGCTCATCATCGAGGCTGGCTCTCCCTCTCTCCGATGATTTCACACGTTTAGACTAGCGTCCAACTGTGTTTCGATCAACAGCAGCATCTCCGTAAACGTTTGTGAATATTTCCAACTGTTTCCTTCTCTGCGGTTAAGAACTCGATAACAGCTCTCTGTTTACGACGCGCATCACTGTCAGACGCCGTTTTCAAAACTGCGTTAACCATCGGTTTTATACAAGGGCGTTTAAAAGCCCCTTTGGAGGGGACGTTCAAACTAGAAAAATGCGATTATGTGAAGCGCCCAAAAGACATTTCAGTCCCATGACCTATTATTTAGCTAAGAAAAAAGGGTAGGGCAAAATATATTGAGTGCCCCTAGTATATATGCCTTCTGTACTACAGCCAATGGGAACTGTGGTAGCAGAAACTGGGCTCTGCTGAAATGAGACGATGAATGGATGTATATGTGCAGTGCTTTTTTCTAGAAAAAAGGTACCGGCACTCAGATTTAACGGACGCCTAAGGGGGAAGAATTAACGATTTTTTAAATTTTTTGAAAAAAGGTGCAGGCACTGCGGAAACACCGCCAGAAAAAAGCACTGGATACATATATATACGCCTCGGTGGTGTAGTGGTTAGCATCGCTGACTACGAATCCATCGGCCCCGGGATCGAGACCCGGTGACGGCAGGCGACGCGCAGCAAAACCCAACTGTTCATCCTTCCATACAATAGGAACTGGTTCGTAGACCAATGGGTACCTTGGGTAGCCTAGTGGTTAAGACGCTGGGCTGCTGATCGGAAGGTCGCGAGGACTTTGTAATTTCTGATCGCCCGTTGTGGGGCGTGTTCGGGTTCCACGTTAAACTGTAGTTCTAAGGTGGAGTGACAAGCTTGACCTTCGTCAGAATGAACAATTCGGGCGGAAGCATAACCAAGGTTACCAAGGTATACATTTCAACCTTTCAAATATTCCGTGTGATAATTGCTCATTTCACGAACCTCAAGCTTGTCGCCTCTCCTCTCGAGTTCGCAGGGTGAAGTGGAGAGGAGTTGGTATCTTGTACTCTCCACCTCATATAGCCAGGTACGCCCAGGTTATCGGGGATTGTTCTGAGATAGGCGTCTAATCTTCTTTTGAAGATGCCCACCGCAACACCACTCGTGTTCCTTAGTTCCTTGGGCAGCTGATTAAACAGTGTTGGTCCTCTCACAACAAAACTATTTTCTTTCAGGGTTAAGGATGTTCCCTGTCTACCCTTTAATTTGGGAACATGACACAGTCTTCTTTTCTACTTTCCACTGTTGTTTGGGGGGTTATAAGGTTCGGAGTAAGATTCGGGGAGAGTTTCTCCATTATTTTCCAAGTGTAAATAATGGTATATCTCTCTTCTCCTTTCCAGTGAATATAGGTTTAATTCGCGTAACCTTTCCCAATAATTTAGTTCTTTGCACCCATTGATCTTGGCTGTGAAACTTCTTTGAATCAGTTCTAGGTGACTAATTTCTTCATTTTTATATGTGGATGTTAGGACCGAGCAGTATTCCAACTTCGGTATGATTAGTGTTTTCAATAGAGGAATCGTTTAAAGGTTCTCAGTATCTGCTCTGTTTACTACTATCTTGTTTTTTGTTTCAAATTTCGCATCATCAGTCATTACAACTCCTAAATCTCTTGCTTCACAATATCCCTGAATTTCCTATCCATTTCGGGTGTAGTATTCTATGGATTTTAGGTCCTCCCATTTTCCATACCTCTGTTCATGTCTGTTTGTAGAAATCCTATATCCTCTGGGTTTCTTATTTTTCTACCGATCTTTGTGTCATCGGCAAAGGATGTTACTGTGCTCTCTTGGTAACGTCCTCATCTATGTCAGTTAGTATGATTATGAATAGTAGTGGAGCTAATACTGTTCCTTGTGGTACTGAGCTGAGGACCTGTGATTCTAATGAAGATATTCCTTGAACTGTAACGACTTGCCGCCGCTCACTAGGGAAATTATATATCCACTTTCCTACTTTTCCTGTTACTTCCATATATTTTAGTTTATGTATTATGATTCCATGGTCACACTTATGGAACGCTTTGGCAAAGTCTGTATATATTACATCATAGTTTTCATTACTTTTAAGTGCATCAATAATGTTGTTGTAGTGTTCCATTAGTTGTGATAGACATGAGCTGCCTGACCGAAATCCATGGTGGGTATCATGTAATTTTTTCCGAGTTTTCGAAAAGTCATATACTGTATATATATATATATATATATATATATATTGTGTGTGTGTGTGTGTGTGTATAATCAGAGGCGGTTCTTGGACTGGTGCATTGGGTAGGCAGAATATATATATATATAGATTTTAACTGCAAACAACACACAGTATAATTAATGTAAAGAACGACGCTTGTGTAGAAGAACGTTCCGCACAAGATGAGGAGGGAGAACGAACAAATGAAAAATGAGGTAACCACCCGGGAATGTAGGGGAATTACGACTTCTGATTAATCGAGGCCCATGGTGTAGTGGATAGCATATTTGACTGGCAATCGGAAGATCCCGGGTGGTTACCTCATTTTTCATTTGTTCGTTCTCCCTCCTCATCTTGTGCGAAACGTTCTTCTACACAAGCGTCGTTCTTTATATTAATTATACTGTGTTGTTTGCAGTTAAAATGTATATATATGTACGGCATGCGAAGGTGCCCCCTGAGGGCATTGGTTTCTGCTCGTATGTAGGAGAATTACGACTTCTGATTAGTCGAGGCCCATGGTGTAGTGGATAGCAATCATAGCATATCTGACCGGCAATCGGAAGATCCCTGGTGGTTACCTCGGTTTTCATTTGTTCGTTCTCCCTCCTCATCTTGTGCGGAACGTTCTTCCACACAAGCGTCGTTCTTTACATATATATATATATATATATACTTGGCAAACAAACTTAATTTCATTACACATTCTAAATGCAGTTTTGATGATTCGTGTTTTGTACATGCTTTGCTCACATTTTTAAGATCTCGATAGCCTTCTTTACTCCATACTTCGTTTCTAGAATCACTGTTAAAAAGTAAACAAGGCCAACAGAACAATTTCTGTCTTATTGGGCATCCAGTGGGCCATATTTTTTTACTAAACCAATCATTTGAGAAGGCTCTATTGCCTTGTTTATCAGATGTTATTATTTTGAAATTATTTAATTTAGGCCGACCTGAGTTTTTTTAACAAATAGTCGACACTAATTTCCATTATAATAAGGCACTAAAATAGTAACTTATATTGAAAAGAAAGCACATAGATCACATCATTTATCACTCACACGTTGTCAAACTTGTCATATTAAAGACCAAGTGATTTGTATATTCGCACCCCCCCCCCAAATCCCCTTGTGACGTCATACACCATTCGCCTATCAATCTTCTTCCTTTAACTCCACCCCCTAAATCGTAGTTTCTCATATTTCTTCATACGGGATGGCTTCATAATGAGCGTTAGCGTGCAGAATCTATCGTTTAGTTGGAAAGTCCGCACGCTGACTATATGTACATTTACTTTGTATTAAAAATGGCATATATCAAATCCGCCACACTAGTTGAATTTATATTATACATTCAAGGTAGACAGGGCGTTTTAGGTTGTAATAGCTAATACAGGGTGTACATAAAGTCAGGATCTATTTTTGTGAAGCACTTGGAAATTATATGGAATTCAATCATAAAATGATAAAGTGGTAACATTTATTAAATAATTAAGAGTAGGATTCGACGTGACGCCCATCAGTATCCCTGCACAGCTCAAATCGTTCCGCAGCATTTCTAAACACATTCTGGAGCATTTGCGGGGTTATGTTATCTGCAGCAGTTCGTATACGTGTACGTAAGTTTTCAAGACTCGTAATCTTCGTCTGATAGACGTGCGATTTGATAAAGCCCCATGCAAAGAAATCTAAAGGGGTTAAATCTGGTGATCTCGCTGGCCAAGGTCTGTTGCTTCCGCGTCCGATCCAGCGATTTGGAAAACGTCCATTTAGATAATCCTGAACAATTTTGCCATAGTGACAAGGAGCACCATCATGTTGATAGACGACGGTACTAACAATCCTATCCCCGTCGTCTATCAACATGATGGTGCTCCTTGTCACTATGCCAAAATTGTTCAGGATTATCTAAATGGACGTTTTCCAAATCGCTGGATCGGACGCGGAAGCAACAGACCTTGGCCAGCGAGATCACCAGATTTAACCCCTTTAGATTTCTTTGCATGGGGCTTTATCAAATCGCACGTCTATCAGACGAAGATTACGAGTCTTGAAAACTTACGTACACGTATACGAACTGCTGCAGATAACATAACCCCGCAAATGCTCCAGAATGTGTTTAGAAATGCTGCGGAACGATTTGAGCTGTGCAGGGATACTGATGGGCGTCACGTCGAATCCTACTCTTAATTATTTAATAAATGTTACCACTTTATCATTTTATGATTGAATTCCATATAATTTCCAAGTGCTTCACAAAAATAGATCCTTACTTTATGTACACCCTGTATGAAAAAAAGAAATTATATGATATTGGATTAAGAGGGCGCGATCGACAGATTTTGTCTAATTGCGCTAATTCATATTGATATGTCGGATATGAAGATATCCTTTAAGGTATTCTCAGTATGTCGCTTCCTCGCATCAACAAGGAAGTTTATACCGTTTAATTAATCTGACTGCGAGATTCCGGAACAACACTTTATACCCTTGCTTCAATGGCGTCCTCTCTGTTTCAGTCCGTTGAGAGAAGGGAATGCTTTTCTCGGAAGGATATAAATTACGAGTTTTCCTTTGTTAGCCGTTATTTCACAAGGTTGGAAATCACTTAAAATACTAGATTTCTTTTACACTACAGAGTAATTAGAGAATCAAATCCTTAACACAACACTTGTTTAGAGAGTCGTAAAACGAAAGAGAAACCCAATTGGGTTGACTGACCACTCAAAGGGTGAGGCACGAACACTCTGCCCGAAGGCCGAGGCGGGACTGACTCTCTCAAGGCGTGTTCCCTCACTCAAAGTTTTTCCCTTTGTCCTGGAGAAACCCCCATAGTGCCACGTGTTACGAAAGATTATTAAACTTGCAAAACCCTACTCTAAGCGATGTACTGGGCATCTGAGGCACTTTATACAATATTAAAAGTTTAACAGATTCATATTTTAATTTATACGAACAGAATAATATATTTTAAAGGATTAATACTTTAATTTAATACAAACAGAATTATATTTTTAAATTTTAACATAAATTTATTTTCCTGTGGAAACCCTTTTCCACAGATATATTTATGTTTCTAAAGTTTGACAAAATTAATGGTCAGGCAAAGCCTACCCTGCCTATCCTATAAAAACGCCTCTGGTGTATATATATATATATATATATATATATATATATATATATATAAGCTTATGAAAATTGGAAGAAATTGAATACGAACATGGATGGGCATTTGACAAAACTAACACGAAACATTGTTCCTTTCAGTAATGATAAACCACGTATGGAAGCCTCGTCAGTACTTTGATCCCCTATTTGCTTGGCAATGTTGCTGCGAGCTGCTCGTACCTACCCTGAAAGGGGCGTAATGATACTCTATGTGAAAAGATGTTTAACTATTCATACTTTAACTTGAATTATGAATGCATCGATTAATTATATATATATATATACAGTGGTGTAGTGCTGTGGGAACGCGTGGGAACGGCGTTCCCTTACTTTTTTTGGTAGACGGAACGGCGTTCCCTTACTTTTTTTGGTAGACGGAACGGCGTTCCCTCACTATTTAAAATAAATCCGAACTTACAAATCTCTAACGTCATGAAATTTTAATTCCCACCCCTAGAAGAAATATGAGAAAGAATCATTAACTGCTTCATTTCTTTTAGCTTCGACTGAGGCAATGCTAGCCTATAAAGATCTGGTGAAACAGTCACCACGGCGTACCAGTTGTTAACTTTTTTTTAGTTAATCATTCCAGTTGTTAGCTATTTTTATTGATCGTACTGGATGTCGTATATCTAATGACACTGGAAATACTGCATCTTCAACCTTGGAATATATCCTAATATCCAGTGCATATGACCTCAAAATATCCCTGAAATTGGTCAGATTTCAAAAGATTTCCCGGGGGGCTTACAGTGCCCCCGGACCCCAGCTGTATGGGCTCGCCGCGCTCGCCATTGTCCCCCCCCGCATCTGAGTAACACTTTCAAAATGCGTTCCCTCACTTCTTTATTTAGCACTACACCACTGTACTATATATATATATATATATATATATATATATTGTAGGTGTAATTTTTTTACAACAACTAGAAAATAACCAAAAATATGTGACTATCTTTAATTCATAATTTAATTTAAAAAAAATCTAAATGAAGGATATGTGGAAAAGGTTTTCCACAGGAAATAAATTTTTGTTAAAATCTAAAGATAGTATTCTGTGTATAAATTAAAGTACAGGGTGTTCGGAAAGTCACTGTGCACTTATATATTTAATAGCATACAATAGTATAACATTGCATATATGATAGAGGTTATGGATGGGACCATCAGAACTTATAAAAGGTGTTGAAAGTGATGTCCTTTAACAGCAATACAGGCCTGGACCCGTCTTATTTTATTTTGAAACACAGTGACTTTCCGAACACCCTGTATTAATCCTTTAAATTCTGAATATTGTATAACATGCCATGATGCGCAGCAGTCTGGCATCCTTTTTCGATAATCCTAACGACACCCGACCAAGTTGCCATTCTATAATCTTAAACGGATAGTCCTAAAATCTAAGTGTTTTTTTCGGCTAATATAAATCACATAAAAGAGTTAAGTATAAAACCAAAATTGTATAAATTCGTTTGCTAATATTATTATTAGACTAGGACTTTGCAACTTTAATAATCTTTTGTAAACGTGGCACCACGGGAGTCTCTCCAGGGCATAGCAAGGAGAGAAATGGCAGTTCGTGCCCTGCCTTTTGGGCAGCCGGTTGGTCTGTAGCTTCTTGATGAAAACATTGTTCGTTAATAACTCTTTAAACAAGTGTAGTGATAAGACTTTGATTTCTATTTTACTCTGCTTTGTAAAAGAAATCTAATATCTTAAAAGTGAACTATCCTGTGAAATAAAACTGTGAAAAGGGTAACGCGTCATTTTTATCATTTTCCTCGACGAACTACAGTATATAAACGCTCCATTCTCTCAACCGATCGAGGGGAAGGCATATAAATTGTTTTGTAACACGCAGTCAGATCTTGTTTTTCTAAAAAGAAGAACCTTGGTCGTAAGGAGTATACACTTCATTTGTCGCTGCAACGAAGCAACATACTCAATTACCTAACAACGGGAATGGTGTAACATATATATATATATACACAGGGCGTCCCAAAAAAATGTATACACACTTTAAATACTTATAAAGGCAGTGTTTATTAAAATACATTTCATTTTCAAAATGTAATAGAATCTACAGACATTATTTAATTGTTTTGTCAACGCCTGTTTTCAAACTGACGTCCGTTCTGGTCCAGGCACTGCTGATAACGCGAAGCAATGGAATCGCAAACATCACAAAACATTTCGTTTGGCATTTGTGTGCATTCTCGTTCAATGGCTGCTCTCAATTCAGCGACTGTTGCAGGTTTTATAGCGTAGACTTTGTCTTTTAAGTATCCCCATAAAAAAAAGTCGTGGTGTGAGGTCTGGTGAACGCGGAGGGTATTCTACGAAACCCCTTCGTCCAATCCACATCCACATCGTGCCAAGTACCACTCGCAATACTCCACTCTTCGGTCCGGATCATCTTCATTAATAGCATGGACTAATCTTGGAATGTAACTTTTCCATTGACCGCTTCAAAATGCGTTGGACAGACGATTCTGAAATTCCTACCTCACGACTCGCTTGCCGCACAGATTTTCTTGGACTTTGGTGATACGTTTCCAGTACTCTTTCTTGCTTTGTGGGGCTTGTCGATGTCCGTGGTCTTCCGGAACGCTTCTTGTGGACATTCTGAACAGTTCCATCAGCTTCAAACTTATCTCTAATTCGAGTGATGGTAAATCGCGTTGGTGGATCTGTTTGAAACTCCCTCCTAAACTGTCTCTGCACTTCAACTGCGTTTTCACACTTCCAGTAGCATTTTAGAATGAATTTCCTTTGTTCAAAGCTTAGTCTGACTGCCATTATTAATTCTAATGGGTTTAACTTGGAAAGAAAGAAACATCAATTGAGCTATCAGCTGTTAAAGTGTGTATACATTTTTTTGGGACGCCCTGTATATATATATATTGGAGAGAGAGCCATCCCGATAGATATAATGTTATATTTTGTTTGCCTCCCTTTGTTCTGATGTCAGAAATGTTGTTAGGATTGTCCATTTTCTCTTCAGATGTAAACAATGTTCATACATACTTAATTAGATTCAGATGGGGTGAATGTGGAGGTCATTTCATAATGTCCGGTGCATTTTGTTCCCCCTTATGCGTCATATAATTCATACAAAGGTAGGACTCGCGTTTTGAGTCCTTATCTCGTTGGGAAATGACGTTTTGAGCCACTAAGCTTTGAGCACTTGGTAATGTATCGCGAATTAAGATGGAAGGGTATTGTTCTTTTTTAATGGTGCTGTTGACTTTTCCAGTCTCGAGTGCCATACCGTGAAACAACTCCACGCTATTATGGAGCCCCCAGCACGTTTCACGGAAGTTTTTACGCACTACCGAACTAATCCAATTTGGTTACATTTGTAAAAAGGACACTACCAGTCTTCATTTCATCGGAATGCTATTTTAAAGCGGGGAATCCAAAACTATAAGGATTTTACTCTCCCGATAATTGATGAGTTCAGAATAAAGTTTCTTAGCGTCATCTGTATATCTAATACTATTCACCTCACAGCAATAAAATATCGTCAGATCTGACAACACTTGAAATCAGATCGTGGTGGACATGTTGGAGGGAAGTGTCTGGTGGCCATTATCCCTCACCACAACGCTAATGGCCACCAAACACCTTCGCTCTGCGATCAATATTCGATATACAGGTGTCTCATCACACCAAGAACTTTATTATTTATATATATATTTCATGCATGAACACGCACGATTTTGCATAATGTAATAATTGCCCCTACCAGGGTTCGAACTCACCACCTCTTGAATGAAGGATGTTTCCTCGATTTTTTTTTAAATGTATGACAGGTTGTGTTAACTTGTATCGTTTTGTAGAGTGGGAACAAGCGCCCTCACCTTCCAGCTTGGAAAGAACAGCCTTCGTATCAAACCAACTAACCATTTATTCTTTCGAGATCAGTGAAACTTTTACTATATGAGATATGGTTAATGAGATGGTTACGAGTTTGAGAAAGAAATGTATAAAAAAGTCAGAAAAATATTTCAGTGGAATAAATTTTTTTATTATAATCTAAAATCTAAATCATTAATCTTCGAACACAAAGAAAATTTTGGGATCCGAATCCAACCAACAAAATTTTCGAATCTGAATCGGTACACATCCAAAATAACGTCGAATCCGAATCCGCCTACTTATGTTTGCTGCTGCCGCTATTATCCACTCGGGCACAGAACGGGTATGGAAATTTTTGCGGAATCTGCTTTAATGCGTTTGCTTATAAATATTTGACCATTTTTAATTACGGCACAGTTTACTCAACTGAAATATTCGTTTGGAAGTGGGATACTTCCCCCTTATACTCCATATGATGAAAGACGTATCATTTCCTCAGAATGGTTCTCCGTTCTCTCACTTTTAATTTCACCCTTATACCAAAGGCGAATAAAGAAAATTGTTCGTTTAATGAAACTTTTTAAAAGTGATTGATAATGACTTAAAATTTAATTACTAGAATGTAAAGGCGTCATTGCGTAGGCCTAACGAAGTTTCGTAAGAGGTCGAATAGTCTTTCAATAAAGGCGTAAACGTACGAAGCGTTCCAAAAGATTTGACGGATTACAATATGTATTAATACAAATCCTGACGTCGGATCTTTTTGGAAAACCCCGTATATTTGTTATGAAGTATTTATCACAGACTGATTCCTGTCGGGTTTCACAGACCTCTCTCTATAAAGAGATAAAGAAAGTGAGCAATATTACACTAGCTACTTAATGATGTTATACGAGTACTTACTGCCTATTTGATCATGAAAAGTGATTTTAAACAAAAATTTAATGAAAGCAAAATAGAAGAAGCCTTTTTTCTTGAATAATTAACGCGTTACGGTTGAATACAGTTGTAGCAACATTCAAGTTTGTAGTGCCATCAATTCAGCGTAAATTGTTTTCATTCAAGGATGTGTGTGTGTGTGTGTGTGTGATTCGTGTGAACATCGAGAACACTCCGAAATTGAAGCCTACTAGTTTTAAGAGTCGTTTATAATTAAAATTTCCGGTTCGAATTCATTTTATTATTAATTGACACTTTATTAAATGAGTGACCAAAAAACGGAAAGATTCCACGCGAACCTTCGCCATGACTGACACTCCGACTCGGGGGGATTAGCCCCCACGCTCTCCTCACGACGAACATCCAACGAACCAACTTTTGTATCGTCGTCGTCGTCTCGCGAGTTCGCAACTGCTCGAACGCGGCACCGTTATCTCCTAAAGAGCAGTTACTGTCCTCACACGCGGGCAACGGGGCTCTCGCAACACGCACGCACACACACACATATATATATACACACATGACACGAACATTCACCACATTTTTATTCATATTTTCCGTGACTTTTCACGCTTTGCGCAAACCTGGGTATGGTATTGTAAACCTAAGTTTCTATTAAAATTATTTAATAATACGGGTAGGCCTCAACTTTGTTATGATGTATTCTTTGTCTGATGCTAACTCATTTGAGTGTTTTCATTTCAGAGTTCAGGCATCGTACCCACCCCATCGAAAATGGAAATGGATGCTTATAACGTATGTAATGACAGTAATAATAATAATATTGGAATTTGAACATTTCAATGCCTATACGTTTCAGGCATTATGCTATATATATATATATATATATATATATATATATATATATATATATTACGTTCACCTCAGATTTGTTCTTCAGTAAAACTAAATTAAGAGCGCACTGACTCCTTCAAATGATATTTCCTTGCCAACACTTTTTATATATTTAAAAATATATTGACAACTCCAGGAAATATAACTTACTTCCAAGATTTTTTGTTGTATATATATATATATATATATATATATATAAGAAAGCCGTTAAAAATTAGATTAACATGCAACAAGCTTGCGGACTAAAAATTATGTAGGTTATTCCGTGAAGCTGAAATTTGATTGGAGTAGTGTGTTTTATGTCTGCCTGTGAAACCACCACCTTCTTTCTAATGCTACACAAAGCCCTTCAATCCGATTGTCGACAAAGAAAAGCCCAAACAAGAAAGTCACTAATCGCGGAACTACTACTGAATAAATCAAATAAAAATTGTTTGCGATAAAACAAGTATCTGGTTCACATTTAAACTCCACTCACTCGCAATTATAGGGATATATTTTGTGCAAAGCGACGGTGCCAAATTTCTATGGTTAGATTTGGCAACTTGGCGCTGACTCAGGGTATTGATCAAGCGCTGCTCGTATCATGTCGGTTCTCTATTTTAAAATAATATTTTGCTTCGCTTAATGAATTCTTTTCTATTCATTATTTGTTTCGACAAATTCATTGCATACGAACAAAAACTTACGAATAAATATGAAAACAACCGTAAAAATTTGAAACTCGCAAAAAAGACTTTTGCGTTTAAAATAACTGAATTAAAATATTATATTCAAGGTCTAAATTATCCTCCTTCTCTTTATGATAAAAATATCGACAAACGGTAACTTTCCTATTAAGGAGAGCAATAATTAAAATATGCGTTTTTTATTAAAACTTGTAATACGCGTAACTCGAGTTTATTCTTTAATAATGACAGAAAATCATTACTGGTCAGAGCCAATATCAGACCTACAATCCGTTACGTCGGATTTAAGCCTGAGGTTATGAGTTAAGCAAAACCTTAAGGACCTAAAAGATATGTAAAAACCCGGTCACACGCTTGCCATAAACTGTACTTTTCTATATACTTTCTATATATTTATCACTAAATTTAATTTGAATTTGAATGTAGGCCGACACACAACCACACGTTGGAGTGAATGTTATTTGATTACGAGTTTACATACTTCCCTGATAGAAGTAGTTAGAAAAAGATAAAAAATAGATCAACGAAAATTTTAGTGGAAAAAATTAGCGCATGAAGTGGTTTCGAAACGGAGGTCAGGACTAAAATGTATATTTTTTAAACACGAAAAGTCATTGTAACTTGAGTGTTTGATGGTAAACACGAAATTCTTAAAGATTAACAAATTTCTTTGTTTACTTCGTGTTACTTTAGCCTAAATTTAAGTCAGTGAATCAAATATTTTTATTGTATAACATTTGAAGTGATGTCGCTTTAGTCTCCCTTCATTACTGTATACTTGCAGTCGCGATGAGTGTGAAATAACGGTAATCATTGTTTCATTTCGGTATCACTCACGTTAGATAAGATTGGTACCGTTTAATTTTACATCTGTACAAAGGCTTATTAAATGTAAACTATTAATTTTTAGCATTATTGTTCACTTAAAGAATTTAGACTAATGAATACTGCCATGCATTCAAGGACCGATAAAGAGACTAACCTATTACCGAGTCCCAGTCACTCACACGGTCCCCACTGAACGACGGCCACTTTTTGTTTAGCAAATGGCCTCATTATTAAGGCTCATTGGGACACGGTGCAACAGATAAGCATCAGTGTTTTGGTTTTAAGCCTATTATTATTATTATTAGAGATTTTTCATGGCATGTAAAACGACATTATACTATTCCATCCGATCCTTGTTCATTTTCCGGCCTCACGACAAGCTGAAAATTAATCCTTGAAATTATAGTTTAAAATTAAATAATTTTTATACCTGTAATAGCTGTTCCTCGATCAGAAAATTTGAATTTCCTGTCGGTGTCTCAAATTCAGAAACTGTCCTTGGCGTTCGGATACGGATAAAGGCGCGTCCCGTTTGTGGGCGCTAATTCTCAATTGCTTTCAAGAATTCATGAGAACTACAATAGATTTCATATTATGTACAAATAAACAGGCAAATACTTGGTATCTGGAATAAACACAGCAGTCCGTGGGCATATTTGCATTTACACATACCCATCTATCCCCAGCCCATATATATATATATATATATGATACACACAGACAGTGCAAGGAACAAGGAACTCTTCTGGGATAATTAAATCCACTATAGTCCGAATAAGTGAATATAGTGGATTTAATTATCCCAGAAGAGTTCCTTGTTCCATGCACTGTCTGTGTGTATCATAAAAAACTCAGGGGACCATTCTGAGTTCATTCCCATATATATATATATATGCAAACAACTGCAATGACCGCGCAGTATATAAATGAATAGAAACGACATAAGTATTAAGGAACGTTTCTGCACACGAGGAGGAGAGATAACGAAATAATGAAAAATGAGGCGAACCGCCTGGGAATCGAACCCAGGGCCTTCCGATTGCCGGTCGGACGCTCTACCATTATGCTACGGACCTCACTCAATCACAAATCGAAATTCTCCCAAATAGGGCAGAAACCAATGCCCTCAGAGAGCACCCTCGCAAATCGTGAATATGCGCAAACAACTGCAATGACCGCGCAGTATATAAATGAATAGAAACGACATAAGTATTAAGGAACGTTTCTGCACACGAGGAGGAGAGATAACGAAATAATGAAAAATGAGGCGAACCGCCTGGGAATCGAACCCAGGGCCTTCCGATTGCCGGTCGGACGCTCTACCATTATGCTACGGACCTCACTCAATCACAAATCGAAATTCTCCAAATAGGGCAGAAACCAATGCCCTCAGAGAGCACCCTCGCAAATCGTGGTTTCTGCCCTATTTGGGAGAATTTCGATTTGTGATTGAGTGAGGTCCGTAGCATAATGGTAGAGCGTCCGACCGGCAATCGGAAGGCCCTGGGTTCGATTCCCAGGCGGTTCGCCTCATTTTTCATTATTTCGTTATCTCTCCTCCTCGTGTGCAGAAACGTTCCTTAATACTTATGTCGTTTCTATTCATTTATATACTGCGCGGTCATTGCAGTTGTTTGCGCATATTCACGATTTGCGAGGGTGCTCTCTGAGGGCATTGGTTTCTGCCCTATTTGGGAGAATTTCGATTTGTGATTGAGTGAGGTCCGTAGCATAATGGTAGAGCGTCCGACCGGCAATCGGAAGGCCCTGGGTTCGATTCCCAGGCGGTTCGCCTCATTTTTCATTATTTCGTTATCTCTCCTCCTCGTGTGCAGAAACGTTCCTTAATACTTATGTCGTTTCTATTCATTTATATACTGCGCGTCATTGCAGTTGTTTGCGCATATTCACGATTTGCGAGGGTGCTCTCTGAGGGCATTGTTTCTGCCCTATTTGGGAGAATTTCGATTTGTGATTGAGTGAGGTCCGTAGCATAATGGTAGAGCGTCCGACCGGCAATCGGAAGGCCCTGGGTTCGATTCCCAGGCGGTTCGCCTCATTTTTCATTATTTCGTTATCTCTCCTCCTCGTGTGCAGAAACGTTCCTTAATACTTATGTCGTTTCTATTCATATATATATATATATATATATATATATATATATATATATATATATATAAATTGCAGCTTTTACCTTTTTATTCTAGTAATAATGAAATAAAAGTGTAAATGTATTTTTTATGTATACCTGTATGACTGTATGTGTATATGAATGTAAATATGCAGAACGTTAAAGAGAAAAGAATTCGATGGTGCATTACGAGAGAACTTTTTTAAGTTAGGAACGGGGCGGAGCTTTCAGGTTTGATATTGCCTCATCCTATAGTTACCATTATAATTTATTATAAGTGATAAAATGAGTTTGCGTTCCATTTTCGCGAGTACCAATTATCGTAGAACTTTTCTTACTACGACTGAAAGTACGGTACTGATTTAAGCGCGCGCCCTTTTCACGTGATAAATTTGCAAAAATGCACAATTTCATTTTTTAAAGTGAAACTTTGCATTTTCTACAATATTTAACAATTTTACTTTCTAAATCGGTAACAATTATGAGAGGAAATAATTTTAAGACGCAAAGCGAGTGTTGAGATCAGTCAATACATCTATATTTATATTTCGTTAAATGTAATAAACAAATTTTATCCCATTTGTAACAAAAGGGTTCGAGAACACCCAGCAAGGGAGGACAAAGAGAAATGATAGAATGACTCGATCCAATTGAAAAGGGTATTAAAAACTGTACCCGAGACTTGGGTTATGTATGCCTTTTGGGGTTAACTGATTACAACTCATTTACTCATAATTAGAGAATATAAAAAATAGCTTGAATCGTTCAATGCCCGAAGATAATGAATGTCTCAAGCAGCAGGGCACAACCTCTCTCTCTGTATATATATATATATGTGTGTGTGTGTGTGTGTGTGTATATACACACACACCTCGTTAACCTCGTTCAGGTTCCGTGCGTTGGTCTCTCTTCACACGAAGGTCAAGCTGGTGGCCCCGCCTCTAGGTCTGGCTTGGTGGAGGAGTGAGTTGCTCTCTTGCGCTCTCCACCGCACATAGCCAGATACACCCAGCTCATCTTGTGCCGTCCTGAGCCAGGCATCGTCTTCTGTTGAAGATTTAAACTTTGACCCCTGTAACGTTTCTGAGGTTCTTTGGAAGCTGGTTAAAAAGTCTTGGCCCCCTGACAACCAAGCTATTTTCCTTCAATGTTGAGGAGGTCCCTTGTCGGCCCTTTAATTTGGGAACACTACACATTCTGCCGTTCTTATTTTCCACCGTTGTATTATGGATGGTAATTGGATTTAGTTTGAGGTTTGGTACCAATTTTTCGATCATTTTCCATATATAGATTATGGTGTACCTCTCTTCTTCTTCTTTCCAGGAAGTACAGATTTAGTTTACGTAATCTTTCTCAGTAGTTGAGTTCTTTGCAGCCATCAATCTTGGCTGTGAAATGTCTCTGCGTTTCTTCTAGTTTATTAATTTCTTCCTTTTATATGGGGACGTCAAAACTTAGTATTCAAATTTTGTTATGATCAGTGTTCTCAGCAGGGGAATCATTACTGTCTTGTCCCTCCTTTTGAACGTTCTTAGTACTTGTCCCGCGACTCTTTTTGCTTTGTTTACTGGTATCTGATTTTGTGTCTCAAATTTGGCATCATCGGTTATTATTACCCACCAAGTCGACCGCTTTCGTGTTTTTCTGAATTTCCTGTCGATCTGGAGCATGATATGTAGTCTGTTTAAGTTCCTCATTTCTACCATATCTCAAGAGCTGAAATTTTTCCGTGTTAAAAGTTATATTACTGTCTTCTGACCATTTGTATATTTTGTTCGTGTCCCTCTACAAGGCCTCCACTTCATTTGCATCGCTGATTTTTCTGCTGATCTTTGTATCGTCCGCAAAGGATGTTACTATACTGTTGCTGTTTACTCCACTGTCTATGTCTGTTAGCATGATAATGAACATGAGTGGGGCCTGTACTTTGTGGTATATACAAGGTGTTTCATAACATGGACGCACTTTCAGGATGGATTCAGGACCTGAAAACAATGAAAAACGTTTATATAAACATATGCCCGAAATCGCTTCGTTTCCAAGTTACAGCCCGTTATGTGTTCCAGCAAGTATCCCCCTTACCTTTAAAGGAAGTGCTCAAAATGACCACCTTGCCCTTGAATACACGCCTGAACACGCCTCGTCATAGACTGCCTGACGCGTTCAAACATTCCAGGTATTGCTCGGATTTTTTGGCATCCTTGTTCTACACGTTGGCGAAGCATTTCAACGTTGTCAATGGGTGTCACGTAAACGATGGATTTCAGATGACCCCACAGGTAAAAATCGAGTGGATTCAAGTCTGGAAAGCGAGCAGCCTATGCAATGGGTCCTCCACGGCCTATCCATTTATCAGGGAAATGGTCATCCAAATAGTCTCTGGCTACTCGACTAAAATGAGGCGGAGCGCCGTCATGCATAAACCACATACAACGTCGGACACCAAGAGGAGCCTCATCTAGTAAATCGCTTAAATCATTCCTTAAAAAATTGGAATAGGATTCTCCTGTTAATCTTCCGGGCAAACCAAAAGGACCGATTAAGTTGTCGGCAATAAGTCCAGCTCATACATCGCTACTAAATTGTTGTTGGTGCCTTGGCTGGATGATGGCATGCGGATTCTCTTCGGCCCAGTGATGAGTGTTGTGAAAATTGATTACGCCATTTCTTGTGAAGGCAGCCTCATCAGAAAACAACACGGAGGATAGAAAAAGAGGATCGCGAGCACACTATTGAAGGAACCAAGTATAAAAAGCCTCTCGTGGTGGGAAATCAGCTTCAGTAAGGCCTTGTGCTCTCTGAATGTGATATGGGTAAAGCTGTTGTTCCCGTAAAATTCTCCACACAGTTGTGTATCTTACACCCTCTGCTGCTGCTATCCTTCAGGTGCTGACACCAGGATGTTCCTCCACGCGATTCAGGACCCGCTCCTCCAACTCAACAGTTCTGGCGCTGATTGGTCTACCACCATCTGAAACTCGCTTGTTGAATGATCCTGTATCACCAAGACGCTAGACTAATTCTCTGAAAGATCTTCTTATCTAGCAGACGGCGATTCAGAAACCTTTCCGCATATAGACGTTTTTAAAGTTTTTTTTTCACTGGACTGCACTTATTCACTATAAGAAGTTACGAATACGAACAGTGAAACACCGCGATGCACCTCTGACTGACTGATGGCTATACACTCAACGATATTGAAACATGTCATAGAGTGTACGAAACATTACAATCGGCAAGGACGTACATGAAGTAAGTTTCGTACACACCCACAAACAATGTCGGCAAACAGTTTGCGGAAAGAATTGCTGGAACACAAAACGGGCTGTAACTCGGAAACAAAGCGATTTAGAGAATATGTTTATATAAACCTTTGTAGTAATGCTTAGTTAAGAATATTAATTTGTTTAATTAAATAAGATAATGTTTAATATAAATTTACTAAAAATTGTGATGATTACGATAAAGCATGGTTGTTAGATTTGAATTGTTTAAAATGGGTAGGGTTGGTAATCCTAAATAGGCCCGGAGAGTGGACTATACCCTATAACGGTTTTCAGTCTTGAGGTAGACGCGATACGCGTAAGATTTAGAGCCATGTGATCTTAAAGTTAAATTGTTTTGCGCCCTCTCCGACCTAAATATATTTAGGTCGGAGAGGGCGCAAAACAATTTAACTTTAAGATCACATGGCTCTAAATCTTACGCGTATCGCGTCTACCTCAAGACTGAAAACCGTTATAGGGTATAGTCCACTCTCCGGGCCTATTTACGTTTGCATGGAAAATATTACGAAATTATGTTAGGATATAATGCAGTTTCATTCGGTTACGTAGGGATATTTGTATAGAGGTTCGCTTACAAACAAAGCGACCGCTCTCAATTAGGAAATGTTTTAGTTTTGTTTACAGTGGATTGTGTGTAATTTTTTAGTACATATGATCTATTCTTATTTAGTATAACGATAAAAATTTGTATTTTCACTTGGAAACGATAAATTGCTGAGATTTCTGTGATTTGAAAACCATACTGAGGTTTCTGTTGAAGGAGAGAGTTGTATCTCAGATGTGGTTTGCGAATTGCAAGTTCAATTCTTATGGAATTTGACGTTTCAAGTTGGAATTACTGTAGTAAAATAATTTTTGGTAGTAATAGTTAAATTTTTTTTACTTTTTAATAACTGTTTAGAAAATTATTATTGTTTAAACCTTCAGTCGGAGTTAACTAATGCATTTGAAACATTGACTCAAGTGTACACTCGGAAATGGAGCCTCATAGATAGCCAGTAACGTTTTTGTGGCGTCTTTGTGTGCTCCTCCTCAAAGCAAGAGGGTTCATGATTGTCAGAGAATGGATGACATGAAGTTTCTGGGGTTCATTTTTGTCTTTTGTATTTAGAGGTATTGAGGTGATTTCGGACGATAGTTTGAACAATAATAATTCTTAAATTATACTAACAGTTACTATGTATGGGCGCTTTTATATTTATACTGTACAATTTTGGTTCGTACATTTCATGACTTCTTTTTATCTTCGATGTAACTGCCATAAGTGACATTAGTGGTAGCTAGATGTGATTAAATTTTTGCGAAATTTTTAGATTTGTCATTTTTTTTCCGTGAATTTGGCCAGAGCAAATGTGTAGTTAGTATTTCGAAGTGAACTGTCGAAAGAATTTGAAAAATTAAATATGAAATGATAAGCAGTACAGAAACACGTTTAGAATATTTTTTTTTCAAAATTTGGAGAAGACTCAGTTTGGGGTCAACCAAGTTGAATCCGAGTTCCATCAAGTGAGTTAGTCGACCGGATAGGTGATCGATCACCAATGAGAGAGAGAGAGAGAAGAGAAACCCAGACTGCGCAGGGACTTGGCGCAGGATGGTTTCGGAAGAGAAGAGAGAAGAGAGGAACCGAATGCGCAAGGACTTGGCGCAGGACAGTTCCGGAAGAGAAGAGAAATTTACGTGTGCAGGGTCTTGGTACACGAAAGTTTCGATCGAAGATGGTCTACTGGTATTTTTCGGGCAGTAGCTGGTCACGTTGCTCGAATGCTTCGCTAAATATGTGTCAACAAAGCGCGCGGTAGAAAGGCCACGAGAGCCTTGAACGGGCGCCTACGACTGTACTGTCCATACAGACATACAGTAGGTTCGTTGGGAAACGGCCTACGGCGGAGTCATCGTTTGATTGTTGCCAGTGGAAGAGTCTTTCAGCTGGACGTAGGAAGAGCAGCGTTCACCGACAAAAGTGGAGATGAGACAAGGCGAGTTTCTTCATCGACTTCTAGAATTGCAAATTCCGTCCAATTCCAGCGCGTGGTCCCGCTTTCAGATATCTCCCCCCCTGATCCTTTTAGAATTGGACGTCTCTTGTTTTTTTTTCGCCATTGGAGAGAGAGCGGAACCATTATAGCGTGCTGCCCTGTTGCATATTGATTGATGCAATCCCTTGCATTCTAGCGAAGTGAGCAGAGAGCTGCGATTGAAAATGAAGTCCGTTGTCAGCGTGCGGAGTGTCATCTAAACAACGTCCAGCAAATTAATGTACTGATTATTATGTAATGAAATTACAAGTGAAAGGGTGCGATTATTGCCCAAAATTTTGTGTTTTTCGTGAAATAGTATGTGCGCTCTTGGTCAGTATTTTATGTAAATTTTTTCTTATTTTTTTCTATGTTGCCCTGATAGTAACTGTATAACTATACAAATAACTGTTTCAAATGTAAAGCGATCGTTGATGAGGAATCGCGGAATAGATTGTGAACTTGAGATTTGTGTAGCCACTGTAAGAAAATTTTCTGTTATTTTTTTTGGCATGTATAGATTAGTTACAGGTTGTAATTTAATTAGAGTGAAATGTTTTTTATGCAAATGTGAAAATTATAAAGTTTTCGGTTTTTAATATGATACAATATACGTATGGGAATTGTCATTCTATTATTTCTTGTCTATTCTAAACTTGGAATAAGTGTAAAAAAAAAAAAAAAAAAAAAAAAAAAAAATTGCAAATATATAAGTTTGTTGAATAAATTTATTGACATTGTTAAACGATATTAATAAGTTTTCCTAATGGAAAAACTTATTTTCAAGGGGGTGATGCGAGTGTAGTAATGCTTAGTTAAGAATATTAATTTGTTTAATTAAATAAGATAATGTTTAATATAAATTTACTAAAAATTGTGATGATTACGATAAAGCATGGTTGTTAGATTTGAATTGTTTAAAATGGGTAGGGTTGGTAATCCTAAATAGGCCCGGAGAGTGGACTATACCCTATAACGGTTTTCAGTCTTGAGGTAGACGCGATACGCGTAAGATTTAGAGCCATGTGATCTTAAAGTTAAATTGTTTTGCGCCCTCTCCGACCTAAATATATTTAGTAATATTTCATACTCGCATATCCCCTAATTAACTAAACCACTTTCGAAATTAATAAAACGTAACAAGTGTTAATAAGAGTATTAATATACCTTCCCCCCCCTTCGTTTTGTAACGGTCTTTTAGAGTCAGAACTCGGCGTCGCTACCGGAAACTATACGAGGAAAGTGATAAATTAAAGAAAGAGCCGATAGAGAATAAACAGAGAAATAGTAAAGTAGGAAGAAGCGTAAATTAATAATGAAGAAAAAGATATAATAAAAGCGTTCACTACACCTTTTTCATTGTTTTCAAGTCCTGAATCCATCCTGAAAGTGCGTCCCACATGTTATGAAACACCCTGTGTATTTACTTTTTTTCTACAACCTTTGCCAGTTGTTACCCCATCCCACCCCGTGACAATCTTAAAAATGCCTCCTTCCTTTTAATAAAGGTACCGCAACATCGTTCCGGCGTGTAGGTGGTTTACACTTATAGGAGACAATTTCTTTAAAATGTTCATGCGCTCACTCGCCATTACGTTGATGTTAAAAACTCCCCATGCTAAGTTTCAGCTCAATCAATAAACATTTAGAGGTCGCTAAGTGTCCTAAAGGTTTATCCGCTTGGACCATACCGGTACCCTGACCTGATCACTGTTGTAAAGGGGCACGTTAACAATTATTATTACAAATATAAAGCAGATTTTATATCCCAAGCAGCATAAACCCTATCGTTATAGGGGAAAGGGAGACTCGGAAGTGAAAGTTTTCTATTCTCTGTAAAATGCCAGATGTATGACGATCGTTTACAACTGAACATGTACTATGGAATTGCGTGGTTTGTTAAAAACGGTCGTAGGATACAGACAGCTGTGAATTACGGGGCATCGCAAAAGCCTTTTTTTTCGGGATCTCATGATTTTTGAGAAACCATTCTGAACTCTGTTCACAAAAATTTACAAAGTTTCACTTATCCACTTCGAGTTAATGGGATTGTACAGACCACTGGCAAACAACCGCGACGCCACACCAAATGCAGCCTCGCGATACGAGATTTGACTTCCCCAAACACCTTTCATGAAAACTCTCACGGCAAAGATGATATGAGGTAATGATAAAAATATGAATACGACCTTCCAACTAAAAAACCGGATGTTCCAATTCTCCTTTTGGACAAAACCCTGCTGAATTTATGTTTTCTTTGGAAAAATAAAAGCTATTTAAAAGTGTGATAAAAGATCTTACGAAAAAAAAAACATTTTCGCAACGCCCCTTACGTAGGTCGAAGTTGTACGTTACAGTCTTCCTGTGTATTTTTTATAGATTTGGTATTTTGTTTTATAACGAATTCATATTTATTTCAAAACTGTTTAATTAAGCCTAATAGTTAAATGATACTATTGACAGTGCACAGCAGACCATTAATTAACGTTTTTAAGTAATGGTTGTAAAAATGTAAGCCTCGTCACTAGGAGGCGTTCGACGGAGGTGTGGCTGATTGGTTACACATTAACAACGACTGAGAGCCGCGGACTGCCAACTGAGTGCAGAGTCTTTGCCAAGAAGGAAGAGAGAATGCGACGAAGGAAGAAGTCATCCGTGAAGTGGAAAGAAAAAGAAGAGCTCAAGAAGAGCTGTCATCATTAAGTTCTACCACTGATGATTCTCAGGAACATTCAAATGACTAGAAGGCCACCACCACCATGCCTTTCAAATGAGTCGAAAAAATGCAGAAAGATTTTTTCTCACCTAACAAAGATGTCCGACAGACAAACAACCTACATAAATGACGCAATAACATAAAGTTGTGGTTACGACATCGGTTAGCTCGGTGAGACAAACGAGAGCGATGAATCGAGAATCGAAGGCGGGAGTGAAGAGCAACACGATAGCGGAATCTCCCTCTCCTTACCCATTGGGATGGGAAGCTTCTGCCTTTCCTCACTGAGTTAATGACGGAGAAAGTGGACAGACTGGCAATCTTGGTCTCTGGCGTCAAGATCGGAAAATTCCTTGTTCTGAAACTGGCTTCTGGAATGGGAAAGACGATGTCTACAACAGTGATGCAAGTTCTTTCAGATTTCGATACCACCAGCAGCAGCACTGACAAGTACACTAGAGTATGCACCCTGATTGCGAGGAAGTGGGGAAGAATTTGATGTACTTTGCCTGTCGTCATCACGCGCACGAAATTATCATCGCCGATGTGTTGAAGATGAAGTTTGGCCAGTCCAATGGACATGATATTCCCCTCTTCGAACGTTCCCGGGAGCGATGGAGTTCCATCGAACGGTCACTCTACCAACATTGTGATAATGAGGGCTGTTATCTTTATTGCACAAGCTGAAGCAAATAATCACTTCTTTCACCATGGCTCTTCTGCAAAACCATGTTCAACTTCAAGATGACTACCGCGAGTTCCTAGAATTAAGCATCACCTTCCTGGGGGAAATTCTTCCTCGCGATGTGAGGCTCCCGGAGGCTAGTATCAAGTCCGGTGGATGGCAAAAGTGATCTATGCTATCAAGATTTACCTGTTTCGAAGCCAGTTCTCACTCACTTGACGCGAGAATGAAGGTGTCCTGGGCTTTTGCATCTTCTCTACTCCGATTTACATGAAGGGGTGCAGTTCTTCGACAGTAACTCGGGATAACTCGTACATTGATCTTCAACTCTTGAAGACACTAGTGGAGTTTGCGCAGGTGGACTGACGGATCACCAGCACGACCTCCAACGTCCTAAGAGAAACCTCTGGTATTTAAGATAAGAACTAGTTGGCCTGGCTTTCTCCGATGATGAAGTGCCCCTAGACACCAAGGCCCGGATGGTCAAGTGTCTGAAGAAAAAGTGGAAGGAACTTTAGTAACCTTTGGTTTGCTTCCGCCAGAATTGTTCATTCTGACGAAGGTCAAGCTTTTCACTCCACCTTAGACCTACAGTTTAACGTGGAATCCGAACCACGCCCCACCAGCAGCCCAGCGTCTTAACCACTAGGCCACCCAGGGTACCCATTTATCTACCAACCACTTTATTGTGTGGAAGGATGAACAGCTGGGTTTTGCTGCGCGCCGCCTCCCGTCACCGGGGCCAATGGATTTGTAGTCAGCGACGCTAACCACTACACCACCGAGGCGCATCAAACATTTCGAGAAGATCGCTCGACTTGCGGGGCTGCGGCTCGATTCCTTTGTGATATCCCGATTACGTGAGGTTTTCACCGTTTTTGATGGTGGATGTTTCCTTCCTGAAAGAGAATTCTGACAAGTAGGTGGATGTGAATTCCTTCCAGGATAGAAGGTGAACGGCTTGAAGGTAGTCAATGACTGTGCGGAGAGGGAAGTACCCTTGATCACCGAGTACAGCAGGATTCTGACGAAGGACGAAAGGCAACGGCAGTAACTTCTTCAGGTGGTTGAAATGAACGTGTGTACTTTTTGGGGTTCTCGGTGACCTAAATGGTAACGAAGAAGGTGACTCCTATTGTGGTGGAGGTGTTCTCAACGAAGGCGGCGCCGACGAACAAAGGTGGTAGTGTGGCTGAACATAAACAAAATTACACATCGTAACCAGTGCGTGGATGTGTACTGTACATATATAACTTCAGATAAACTCAAGAGTCAAAACTAAGTGTCAGTGTACCATATATATATAATATCTCATAAACACCGACTTTGCGTAGACTACAGTTGTATTATAGGTTCACGATGTCGTATATGAATATATGAATTGAGCTTAAATTTTTTCTGAAAGAAACCTGACACCGAATGGACACTTGAACATTTTTTAAAAGTTTTTTGAACACCCTAATATATATATATATATACACACACACACAGGGTGTTTGAAAACTTTCTGTACAAATTGTAATGGGGGATAGGCAACACCAAGACAAACCCTTTTCGTCTATAAGTGTATGTCCGCTAACGTCACCATTCGGCGCGAGAGGGCGCCGCTGCAATTGGCTAAAAGGTGAAGTGGGCTAGACTCGCGCTTGCCGCGGGCATTCTTAAATCGGACGTAGTACGTAACATGGAGCGCTTCACGACTGCTGAGATGGCTGACATGCATATGGTGTATGGGGCTGCCAATGGAAACGGAAGAGCTACTGTGAGGTTGTACCGACAGCGCTTCCCAAACAGACGTGTGCCAAACCACCAAACGTTTGCGCATTTGCATCGGCGACTGCGAGAAACTGGAACATTCCATGCAAACATGCATGACACTGGTCGGGAGAGAAACGTGTGCACTCCTGACATGGAAGAAGAAATCCTACGGCGATTTGAGGACAATCCAAGCGCAAGCACGCGAGGTGTTGCACGTATCCTCGGTGTGAACCACGACCTGGTCTGGAGAGTGTTGCACGAGCAGCAGTTACATCCGTTTCATCGTCAGAGAGTCCAGGCATTACAACCTCGGGATTACCCTCTTCGTGTGGAATTCGCACGCTGGTTTCTGCAGCAGACAGCGGTGCAGCCTAATTTTCCGGCTTATGTGCTGTTCTCAGATGAGGCCTGTTTCACAAGTGAGGGTGTGTTTAACATGCACAATTCTCACGTGTGGGCGCACGCAAATCCACATGCTACACGGGTGCATGCTCATCAAGAACGGTTCGCCGTCAATGTTTGGGCGGGTATCGTCCATGGCAAGTTGATTGGGCCGTACCTGCTGCCTGCCCGACTCGACGGGCGGGTTTATCGGATATTTCTTGAAGAAACGTTGCCGGAACTGCTGGAAGATGTTCCCGTGGCTATTCGTAGACGAATGTGGTTTCAACACGACGGGGCCCCAGCACACGGTTCTAGGAAATTTCGCCGCAAACATTTTCGCCGTAGGAAAATTCGCCGTAAACATTTTCGCCGTAAACATTTTCGCCGTAAGACAAATTCGCCGTAAGGACATTTCGCCGTAAAATTTTTACAAAATAATCAATGGATGATTATTTGAGAAATTTATTTAACCAAACTATCACGACTTAACCTAACCAATCGTCAATGCCGTACAGTGAGTTTCAAAGTAAGATAAGGAATTTATTTAAGAAATTTATTTAATCAAACTATCACGACTTAACCTAACCAATCGTCAATGCCGTACAGTGAGTTTCAAAGTAAGATAAGGAATTTATTTAAGAAATTTATTTAACCAAACTATCACGACTTAACCTAACCAATCGTCAATGCCGTACAGTGAGTTTCAAAGTAAGATAAGGAATTTATTTAAGAAATTTATTTAATCAAACTATCACGACTTAACCTAACCAATCGTCAATGCCGTACAGTGAGTTTCAAAGTAAGATAAGGAATTTATTTAAGAAATTTATTTAACCAAACTATCACGACTTAAACCTAACCAATCGTCAATGCCGTACAGTATAAAGAATTTTAATTGTGGTAGACTGCTCGAAGCTAGGTAGACCGCACACTTAACCAGCACCGGCTATTATAAGGTTCAGTTAAACTTTTTTTTTAATTTTAATTTTATTTTATTTACGGCGAAATGTCCTTACGGCGAATTTGTCTTACGGCGAAAATGTTTACGGCGAATTTTCCTACGGCGAAAATGTTTACGGCGAATTTTCCGGTCACGCCAGCACACTCCAGCAACGATGTGCGGGATTATCTGAACGCCACTTTTGGGGACCGATGGATAGGCCGGGGTGGGCCCGTAGCCTGGCCACCGAGATCGCCCGATTTAACATGCCTCGATTTCTTCCTGTGGGGACACATGAAGAACCTCGTGTACGAGACTCCCATTTACTCAGAAGACCTCGTAGCAAGAATCGCTGTCGCCGCTGGAACTGTTCCCGAAATGCCGGGAATCTTTCGACGTGTACGTCGGTCAATGCTTCGACGCTGTCGGGCATGCATTGATGCTACCGGTCGCAACTTTCAGCACCTTTAAATAAACATGCCTTCTTTAAATAAACATGTCACGCGTACTACGTCCGATTTAAGAATGCCCGCGGCAAGCGCGAGTCTAGCCCACTTCACCTTTTAGCCAATTGCAGCGGCGCCCTCTCGCGCCGAATGGTGACGTCAGCGGACATACACTTATAGACGAGGGTTTGTCTTGGTGTTGCCTATCCCCCATTACAATTTGTACAGAAGTTTTCAAACACCCTGTATATATATATGGAAAAGTGTTTCCACAAGAAAATAAATTTATGTTAAAATTTAAAAATATCATTCTGTTTGTATAAATTAAAGTATTACTCTTTAATTTCTTAATATTGTATAAAGTGCCTCGATGCCCAGTACATTGCTTAGCATCCTTTTCCGATAAGCCTAACTTATAAGCCTCTTCAAAGGTGCCACATCTATAATCTTAAACAGAGATTCCTAAATTTTAAATGTTCTTTTAGGCTAATATAAATCACATAAAGGAGTTAAGTGTAGAACCAAAATTATATAAATTCTTTTGCTAATATCATTGTTAGACAACCTTTGCAACCTTAATAATCTTTTGTAACACGTGGCACCATGGGTGTTTCTCCAGGACAAAGGGAAACACCTTGAGTAAGGGAACACGCCTTGAGAGAGTCAGTCTCGCCTCGGCCTTCAGGGAGTGTGTGTTTTCGGCCAGGGGCCGGCCGATTGGCTGGGCCTCGTAGCTTTTTGATGTAAGCATTTGTTCGTTAATAACTCTCTAAAAAGTGTAGTGAAAAGGATTTGATTTTTTTAATGAATGTGCAGTGTAAAAGAAATCTAGTATTTTAAAGTGTTTCCAAACCTTCGAAATAAAGGCTACAAAGGAAAACTTGTCATTTTATATCCTTCAACGAGAGAATTATTGCACTCCCTCAACGGACTGAGGGAGGGTACGCCATTGAGCGAAGGTATAAATTGTTTTATCGTAACTCGCAGTCAGATTAAGTAAGTACGAAAAAAAGAACCGTGGACGTCAGTCGGATTAATTAAACGGTATAAACTTCTTTGTTGGTACGAGGAAGCGACATACTGAGAACACCCTCAAACAGTCGGAAAAAAGCATTAAAGAGAAACACTACTACCCCCCCTACATATATATATATATATATATATATATATATATATATATATATATATATGATACACACAGACCGTGCATGGAACAAGGAACTCTTCTGGGAAAATTAAATCCACTATAGTCCGAATTAGTTACTCCCTTTTTCTTCGATGTATTCAATCCAACGTGAATGGAACGAATCTTTTGCTTATATTGAGGTTCTAAATACAGTTGGGCTGGGATGCTTTAAACCCTAGATCCTGTCCCAAAGCTGGATCCTATCTGCTTTGCAGATAGTTGGTGATGGAAACTATATTTCTGGGCCCTCTTTTCGAGTGACCCTTTGCCCACGTCGGACTAACATCATGAAAAGGGAAAACTATAATGTTTCTTATTTGACTTACTTGACTTATTTCCCGTCCGGTTAGAGCCGGGTTGAGTCCCTCTGATGACTTCTGTACTCCATCCAGGTTCGTCTGTCTCTCGCCATCGTTATCAGCTCTCTCCATTCTTTCCCCGCGTTCCTGCTCTTAAAGCTCGCCAACCATGTTCTTCTTGGGCGTCCCCGCGGTCTAGTTCCATCCTCTCTTGCGTACATGGCTCTTCTGGCAACCTCTCCTCCCTCATTCTCTCCACATGCCCAAACCATCTTCTCTGAATATCTTCGACTTTGCTATTCACTGGGATCTTGACGTTGGTCCGATTCCTGATCTCCTCATTGGTCACCCGATCCGTCCATCTCACCCCACAAATCCTTCTCAAACAGTACATCTCAAATGCATTGAACTTTTTCCGCTCTTTCTCTCTCATTATCCAACTTTCAGCTCGAACAGTACTGTTGGTATTACTATGGATTTCATATAATCTGATTCTAGTTCATACTAATGTGGTTGTCTTTCCAGATTTTATCCATTTTATTCATTACTGCATATCCCAGTTTAATCCTCTCCTGCATTGCTCGATAAGTGTTGTTGTCACTGGTAAAGTAGACTCCCAGATATTTGAATTCATGTACTTGTTCAATTTGGCTGTTTGTTTCCTATTTTTTCATTATTTTGGTTTCTTATTTACCATTACTTATTCCGACTATAGTGGATTTAATTTTCCCAGAGTTCCCTGTTCCATGCACGATCTGTGTGTACCATAAAAACATCAGGGGACATTCTGAGTTTCAATCCCATATATATATATATATATATATATATATATATATATATATATATATATCTATATATATATATATATATACAAAAGCTATTGACTTCTCCTTAGGGAAACGGAGCTTACAGATGAACAGAAGGACCAACAAACGGCAAACATTTTCATTTATTTTTTGTACTTCAGACGTTTCGACAAATCTTTTGTCATCATCAGTGAATTAAGTCTTAAACCTTAAAAAAAGTAAAAATGAAAATTACATCAATACAATATTAAAACCATTAATTAAAACCTTAAGACAAAATGAAAATTGCATCAATACAAAATTAAAATCATTTAAATTTCATCACAATTAAAATTAAATTAAATTACCTCAATAGGTAAATACACAATGTTTACATCCACCTCCATACTTGGCAAAGCCTAAGAGAAAACTGGATGGTCAGAGGATTAGAACGTATATGTCTATGAGAATCGGTTGGCTAGTTAAAAGAGCTGTAATTTGTAGGATGAACTATTATTGTTAATGGAGGGTTTGTTTCTATAGATGTACAAAGATTCTAAAATTCGGAGTTCTGTGAGGTTATTGGATCTAGTTAAAATTTCAAACTGAGTTTTGTGAAGGGGATGGTTGTTTTCATTACTATGGTTTCTAATTGCGGATTGTGGAGGGCTACTGAGGGGACGGTTGGTACGGACTGACAAGCCCAAAGCTGTAAAGCTGCGTATATTGGCAGCACTCAACTCCAACTGGAGGTGCGCCTTTCTCAACATCAGTCCGTACCAACCGTCCCCTCAGTAGCCCTCCATCCGCAATTAGAAACCATAGTAATGAAAACAACCATCCCCTTCACAAAACTCAGTTTGAAATTTTAACTAGATCCAATAACCTCACAGAACTCCGAATTTTAGAATCTTTGTACATCTATAGAAACAACCCTCCATTAACAATAATAGTTCATCCTACAAATTACAGCTCTTTTAACTAACCAACCGATTCTCATAGACATATACGTTCTAATCCTCTGACCATCCAGTTTCTCTTAGGCTTTGCCAAGTATGGAGGTGGATGTAAACATTGTGTATTTACCTATTGAGGTAATTTAATTTAATTTTAATTGTGATGAAATTTAAATGATTTTAATTTGTATTGATGCAATTTTCATTTTGTCTTAAGGTTTTTTTTAATGGTTTTAATATTGTATTGATGTAATTTTCACTTTTTACTTTTGTTTTACGGTTTTAAGACTTAATTCACTGATGATGACAAAAGATTTGTCGAAACGTCTGAAGTACAAAAAATAAATGAAAATGTTTGCCGTTGTGTTGGTCCTTCTGTTCATTTATATATATATATATATATATATATATATATATATATATATATATATATATTATACACCCCTCGGAGTTGAATTAAAATGAATTACTCCAAGAGGGTATAATATTGTATTCCTGGATGGGAAACACCGTCTCGATGTATTGTGTTGTCCTACCACAGAGCACGCCGAACCAAGTCCGTTTAAGGGTAGATATTTCTTTGGTAGCAGTGCGTATTAAGGGGGGGCGAGGGGGCGGTCCGCCCTAGGTGACAGCCAGGAGGGGATGCCATCGGGAGAGTTGAAATACCAGTACAAGTTTTCAAACCGAAATGAAAAATTCGCCAAAGTAAGAAAAAAAATTAAAAATGTTCAAACTATTACAACTTAATGTTAGTTTCCACTATAAAATAAATATTTTATTTTATTGGCAATACAAAATTTACAAACGAAAAATTAAATATTTGATAAAATTACATCGAAAGGCGAACGTTTGTTGACGTTTTAGTCATCAGTTTGTTGAGCATAGCCAGCTGGCTGCAACTGACATTCCAAGTCTTGTTCACTTGACACTGTGACTCCACATACATGAGGTATGTTTCATTAAATAATTATGATAAAGCATAAAGTGCTGGTGTTTGTAACAATATCATGGACTTATACCAGTGTCCAGTAATTTTTGACAATGTGGTATCATAGTGATGTTTAAGTGTTTATAAATGCATCGTCGTGATGTTATAATACCCAGTAAATGCATCGTCCTGATGTTATAGAAACTCATATTTATGAATGGTGGTCCCTGTGACTACTGGTTATCAGTAAAAAGACAGGAAAGTCACACTTTGCACTAAACTTTAGACTTGACTTTTTCCTACAACCATGACTACTGAAGTAACGATGATGTGTATGACTGAGTGAGTTTTTTATGATAACTATGTGGTAATCTTACGATGGTGGTGGTGATATGACTGCATGATTTTTTTTAATGCAACTACATGGTGATGTTAAGAGAGAGAGGGTGATGATGTGACTGCATGGAGATGTGTTAATGCTTACATGCTTAATATAGTAAACACCGTTTCAGATTTACATCAACAACTACAGTACTATTTGGAAGCGTTTCTTCATGTGTCACTTTTTTTGGAACCTTGGAGAGTGTCTATTCCTTCTTTTCAGTCTCAACTCATCGATGGGAAGTGCTGATGGAGAATGTAGGCATGACAGTCAAAAGACTTTCCCAGACAAGATGGAGTGCTCATTATAACGCTGTGAAACCAGTGAAGGCAAATTTTGAAAAGCTGACCTCAACCCTTTAAGTACTGTGCGATCCCAAAGAAAATGTGGACACAAGAGGATCAGCTCAGATTTTGCTGTCTGCTGTATGTGATTTCTCTTTTTTGAGTTACCTTTCTTTCTGGTGTGAAGTCCTGGAAGAAATTAATCTCACACAAAAGTATTTGCAAACAGTTGGAATCAGCCTTGAAAAGTGCATTGTGAAGCTCCAAGCTCTAAAACTGTTTCTTGAAGATCGCGCAATGAAATTGTGGAGAGGGCCATTCATTATGCAACTACAAAGTGTGAGGAAATGGACATTTCTATGGAGAGAAGAGGGAGAGTAAAGCTCCGAAAAAGGATGCCAGGAGAGATGGCAAAGGATGCTGGTCTCACATTGCCTGAGGAAGTAAAAATGGTATGTTTGAATGTCTTGATCGCTTTCATCAAGAATTGGGATTCGTTCTAAGGCAATGGATCAAATTCTGTCAATCTTCGCTGTTATTCAGCCAACACTTTGGTTGTTGCAACAGAAGAAGAACTTCGGAAGTATATTCCAAATTTGACTCAGATTTTCGATGAATTCTCTGATGAAGATATCAGTGTGGAAATTGGACGACTTCGGAGGCATTTGGAAGCTGCCAAAATCAGCGTTGAAGAGGCAAAGAAATGGACAGCATTGCAGTTTCTGGAGTTTATTGTGAAATGGGATTTTTGTGAATCTTTGCCAAGCTTGTCACTGTGTTTGAGATTCTTTTTTGACTGTCTGTGTGTCTATTGCTTCATGTGAAAGAAGTTTTTCCAAATTGAAATTGATAAAAAATTTCTTTCGCTCCACCATGAGTCAGACAAGATTGACAAATCTGGCTTTACTTTCAATTGAACATGAATATGCAAAGGAGGTGAATTTTGATGAGGTCATTGATCAATTTGCAGAAATTAAGGCTCGAAAGCAGAGACTGTGAATCCTCTCTATTTACCTTTGAAGAATAGGCTGAGCGTTGAGACTGGATTTCCTGTGTTTTTTGTATAAAATAAAATGCAGTATTACCTGTTCACTGAATTTTTAATGTCCTGCATTTTTCTTATTTCCAATTTGCTTATGACAGTACTGTACTGTTTAAAAATCTACTCGCAAACATAATATATTTTTCTGTGTTTAAATTTTAAAATTATTTATGTGGGGGTGCCAAAGGAAGGATCCGCCCCGGGTGCCAAATACTTTAGGTACGCCCCTGTTTGGTAGTCAAAGAAAACACGTCGGCGAGTATTATTTTAATCAAATTTAGCAAGAGGGATTTGAATCAGTTACAGTAAATCAAATGTTTTTCTTTCCACAGAAAGTTTATGGACTGGTTTCTTCACTAAAAGTTTATAAGTACAATACAAGTTAATCCTTAACGCGAATATTGCTTAAAGATACGTTAAATATTGCCTGTGCCTACTGTCAATCCTACAGTCAGGTCACAAACCCAAGTTTCCGATACAAAGCAATTTCCTAACGAGATGAAATGCACCCTTCACCCCGGAGTTCCCTTCTGAGGCTCTCTACCTAGCCCGTTATAAATCTCTTTAATGTTGAATGTATGAGTCAATTGCTAAGTCTACTGCCTTTTTCTACAGTCAGACCCCAATTGAAAACCCATTCCCGCTAACGGACTGAAACTCGCCGTTTCAACCCGGAGACCCGTCTCCTCGGAATCTGCTTTTAGGGCGCTGAGCGCCTTCTTATATAGTCAAAGGAACGGAACTTGCCTACGCCACCACGCTAGCAGTTTACGTCACCTGGGAACTCTGGAGAAGCGAGTGTCTCACAATCCATTATCTCCCCCAGGAGCAATCAAAGAATCCGACTGTGTCACTGGCGTGTGATTTTCGTTCGGAAGGAAATTAGTCATGTACTTGCGTGTGATTTCCGTTCGGAAGGAAATTAGTCATATACTTGCGTGTGAATTATTGAATGAATAAATTTATATGAAAATAATTGTCCCAGGGCGTGGCTTTACTTCGATGATAAATCAAATTATAACATATATATATATAATATATATATATGGGACGATCCAGTGGGTAGTTCGAACTACCCCGTTTTGAGAGCAGTTCCCTCTTTCAAAGAAAAATAAGAACATAAAAACAGTCCTAATTCTTGTGAAAATTATTCGCCAAATGATATAGTCATCGTCGTTAGTTGAAGGAACTGTGACCATGCCACATGTTGTGGGCAGGTGACGATTCGTGGAGAAGGCACCTGGTGAAGCCCCCTTTAGTTATTATTTGAAGAATGTCCAGGTCCCTTTCTTAGACCACTTGCTTACTCAAATGACCACTCGATTCAGTCCTGAACACAGAACCTGCTCTGACATTTCTCCAGTAGTCCGAGTAGTTGTGAAACTGTCGGATGATGAGCTTTCTGCAAGTTGCTCCAAGCTCAGCTTCTGGAGAGTAGATATGTCCAGTCCGTCTTCACTGAAAAGCGAAAAGGAGTGGAGACATAAATGGAGTGCAGCTGCTGATGGTGAGGCGCCAAAGAATCTTATCGAGTGCCTTCATGTAGCAGACAAAGATTTATTTCTAAATATCCGTTTTGTTAATAATAGGGGGCTCATTACCTGTAGGAAGCGGTCGCTGAGCATTCCTTTTCCTGTTTCAGGAGACGAATACTTATTTTCGAAGTAGAATGGGTGAAGAGCGTTTCCCTGCTTTGTGTTTGATGAATATCCATCATTATATTGATGTTGATATTGCGGCGGTTTTGAAAGAGTTTACAAGGGCGAGGAATAAAATGCAGATGGATGCCACTCTCGCTTTTGGCTATGAAGGTAATTTTCGAGGTCAAACTGTGCAAAAAATGATATTTTCTAATTTTAATTTAAAAAAATATTCTGAGCCAATTGGCTTGACCAAATGTTTCATTTTGCCACACTTAGTGATAAAGAAGTATGATGACACGCTTATTCCATCTGAATTACCAACTCAAGGTCAAATTCAAGTTAATCACGACCGAAATTGTGCTAAAAATTTGTGATTTTTTTATTTTAATTGGCAAAAAAACACATTGAGCAAGTCTGTTTGTCAAAACAATTTATTTTAACATGATTAGTGCCAATAAGTTTGATGGCATGAATTAAGTACTCGCAGTAACAGAATTATGACAACTAAATCACAAAGCAGTAAATATAGCCCCATAACTGTACAGTTTACACACTAGTAACATCTACAAGTTCACGTTTCTTGATGAACAGCACCGAAATGCTGCACTGACAGTCACAATTGTGTGGATTGCAATCACTTAAGAACAGTTATTAGTTCCTTACAGCACATTCCAGCTTCTCTCGATTTTAGCCCGGAAGAGAGACATAGATCTACTGTCCAGCTGGGTTACAGCAACCGCTGTCGTCACAACCACAGGCTGTCGTACACTTCATCCTTTTCCTGAAGCAGTTGCATCTGTCTTGCAACCACAAGCAACAAGCTCCAGGCAGGCAGGGATTGGAGGAAGTCTTGTTGACACTGGTAGGAGGCTCCCATCTTCCAACTTCCAGGCTGAAGTGTCCACCAGATCTTCAACATCTACGTGCTCTTTGTCAGCCTGGAGCCATATTTTGGCCTGATAGTTTGCCCGCTTGGCGTGGAGCTCCAGGGCATCCTTTATCGGTGGGAGCATTTCCAGAGTCTTCTTGGCCTTCCCAAAAAGGTGAACTCTGGCGTCATCAACTGTGTGTTATTCCGGGGTGCCATACAAATGACACACAAACTTCTCAACATCTGCGATATCCCCATCTCGACCAATGGCGTGCAGCAGGAGTGGATGGTCACTGAACACCTTCCAACACTTCCTTTTTCCATGACCACTGAAGGACAAGACTGTGTCACACCCGGTCAAAGCGTGGAAGCTTACCAGGTTGTCCCTGACTGGGGGCGACAAACTCTTGAATACATCGTGCATGGGGTAGCATTTTTGGTTCTTGGCCGTTCTGCACAGCATCCACACTTCAGCGACCTTGGTGCAAACGAAGTGAATCAGCAGCACCATTACATCAGTATCTCTGCACACTACCAGTATTCGTTCATAGCCCTGGGACGCTGCATCACATGAGTGAAGGATGAGCCTGGTGTCCGCCTCATGGTTGCCATGCAGTGGAACGTCATGTCGCCTGGTTGATCGTACTTCAGTGGCTTCAGAGAAGCCACCCCCTGTCACCAGCTGACATCTTTCTTGAAGATTTCTGCCCTTCTCAGTGATGACGTTAGACAGAAACAAGGCTAGGTCAGCCTTGTTTGTATCCAGGGCCATGAAGTTTTTCCACACTTCAGGCAGTGGAACTTGTGGGCCATCAATGACTTTCCAAATCGGTTTCTTCTTGCTTGCACGCTTTGTCCTGGTAACTGCTTTGATCGATCGTTCCCCTGTGTACCGATCAAAGATGACAACTCTTGTTGTGTTCATTGAAATAACTCGTCACGGCCTTGAAGAACACTTCAGCGAAGTCGCCGAATGTCCGACAGCCGCCAGGCTTGCCAAGAGCTTGGATGAGTGCATGGCCATCTATCATCACACAGGTCTTCAGATCAGAGGTTGGAACCTCTGAGCTTATGGTCTGCTAAGCCATCAGGATGTTCATCAGCTCAGACTTTGATGTCGAATTCGTCTCTCCTCCTGCCTTCGCCAGACTAAATGGGACTGCTTCAAGACGTTGACCATCTCCACCATGCGACCTGCGGTCGCGGCATTCAGGAGCCACTGTAGTAGCTTTCTGTCAGCTTTGATGGTCTTCTGCATGTTCTGCTTGGTGGAAACTGTAGCTTTGTACACATCAGCGAAGGTTTTCGACCGATTTTTCTCATCGTTTCATGGAAGCCTACTATCTGTTCAATTAGTTTCTTCTTCATGAAGCCGATTATATGCTGCTTTCCTCGATCCTGAGCTGTCAGCAGGTTCTCCACAACATCTGTGGTGCAGTGTCTTTGGTTGCCAGTGAAACAAGTGGGATGTTAGTGGCGGCATCTGTATCTCCTGCTTCACTCACGTGAACTCTGAAGACATCAAACTGCTTCAACTGCTGAACTAGCTTCATGACATCATGCCTAGTGCGAGAAGGCAGACTGTCAACCCGAGTGAAGGTGGCTTCCCCATCATCATCTTGAAGAGGCATTTTGTGTCTTGAGAGATGCGTGACCGCTCTGACCATGTGATGCAGAACCTGTCTCTTGCTTGGTCGTTCTTTGTGATGCCGATGATACCATTGTGCATCTTGCATGTACGATTTATCCATTTGGTTGCCTGATCAGCTGGAACTTGGTTGAAGCGTTTCGCCGTCCTCTTGACGACAAAGTTCCCATTACAGAACTCTGCATGAACTTCTGGTGCTGACTTCTCAAGACCTCTCATATCAGCCAAGTAGACCGGTCCCCAACGTGCATAGTTTGTGTGGTCATAGATAGTTAGCCAAGGCAGCATTGCAGCAAAGGCTTCTATGTGGAGTAGGCCGGGTCGAAAAATTAAATTTGTGAATTTCTACATGCCTGTGTCCAAGAAATTTGTAGATGCACTATAAATGCTCAACAATGATTAAAAAAATTAAATTGATCAAGTTTTAGATGTTCCGCAAGTCCTCTGAAGATTGCAAGTAAAGCGTAAAACATTACAAAAAACTTTAAAACTTTTAAAACTTTATTTAAATATGTAAACTTTATTAATTATTTGGCAATTATGATTTTTTATTAAGATTTTCTTGTATTTTTTGTATTCTTGTTGCTATTTTTTCTTGACTGTGTTTCGTCCAGAATATATATAATTTATATATACAATTTTTCTTTTTAGAATTGATTATTTGAATAGTTAAATACGCGTTGTTACACTAACAGTGACTTTCCCAAATTATCCGAAATGGCTGAGGCCGTAAAAGTGAAAGCAACTGTTGAAAAAATCATGAGTCCAGCTGTTTCTCTTTTTGGGAAAGCTGAGCTCAGTGGAAATCAACTTCCCCTATATGAAGACGTTTTAAAAGAATATTTACAAACAAGATATCTCTTACTTATAGCTAGTGAGGGGAAAAGAGAGCCAAATGCTAATGATGTGGCAAGAATAGTTGCATCAAAGGTAAAAGAGATCTGGAAAAGTGCATGAATTCCAACAATATCAGAACAGCAAATATTAGCCACAGTAAAGGATTGTCACGAAAAATCTAAAAATATGATGAAGACTGGTAGAAAAAGGAAAGATTTTGAATCTAAACTGACCGCGTTCAAATTAAAAAATCAAAGGCTTTTTGATATTGCTGCCTGCAAATGCCATGATCTGTTTTCTTGCACTTGTGAAAAAGAGCTAAAAGTTCCTGCCATGGAACGTTCTTTCCTAATTGACCAAAGAGGTGCGCGATAAATGGCAATAGGCAGTATTGATTTACAGACAACGAAGAAACTGCAAATAAGATCTGAGCGTAAAGAACAAGAGCGAGCACGATTTTCTAAAAACATTGAAGATGGAGATATCAATAACCCATCCACTTCCAGGGAAGAACCAATGGACTGGGATAACTTTCATACAATTCCTGATTCTGACACATCAACAGACAGATAGAGAGCGTGATGATGATGATCACATTGAGGAAGGTATAAAGAAACCAGGTGAAGCACATAAGCTCACTCGCAAATTGCTTCATTAGCAAAAACTTGTGACCGATTCGGAATATCAGACAGAGCTGGTGCAGCCGTTGCCTCTGCTGTTCTGGAAGATTTTGGTCTCATTACCTCTGAAGATTATCACAATGTTGTAGATAAGAATAAGGCGAGACGGCAGAGAAAGAAGATCAGAGAGGAGTTGAGTAAATCAAGTGAAGAAAGTATAAAAACATTGTATTTTGATGGAAGAAAGGACTTAACTAAAGCAAATATCTGTAAGGATGGGAGGTACTACAGTACAACAATTACTGAGGAACACATCACGCTTATAGCTGGACAGAATCAAAATATCTTGGGCACTTCACTCCTGTGACTGGAAATTCAACTAACATTTCTAAGGGAGTGATAAGGTTTCTTAACAGTAACAATATTAAGGTAGACAATCTGAAGGTCAATGGATGTGATGGAACCAATGTAAACACTGGCATACATAATGAAGTTATCAGGCAACTAGAGGTACACTACAATACTCCTTTTCATTGGTTCGTGTGTTTGTTGCATACCAACGAGCTACCTCATGTTGGCAAAAGTCTTACTGCGTGCGAAAAGATGCCAGTTGTCAAGTTTGAAGCAATCAAATCAAGTAATATGCCTTCTATTTCGGGGGATCTCGATCTAAGCCAAGATCAAAAGTATCTCGTGGAAATTTGTAATGCAGTCATAGAAGGCCAATGTTCCCAAAACCTTGAAAACCGCAACCCAGGTTCTTTGAACCATGCCAGATGGCTTACGACAGCCAACAGGATAGTTAGACTTTATGTTGCGACCAAAAAGCCGTCAGAAAACTTGAAAACTCACCGAATTCATGTTCGCGTTTATGCCCCAACGTGGTTTAATATAAAGCGAAATCCTTACTATTACCAGGGACCAAGGCACCTCTGGTTTATGATATCTAGTTCAAGATACCTATCTGATGAGCTTAAGGCAGTCATTGATCCTGTTATTGAAAGAGGGGCATATTTTGCTCACCCACAAACTTTATTGGTCTTGATGTGAGTTAGCTTTCCGGCGCATTCTCTTAGCCAGGGAAAATGTATCCTCGGGCATTAGAGAATTTAGACGGCCTAAAATTAATTTCTTGGCAAGAGACTACACAGATTTAATTCGATTTGGAGACTTCCCAAGACATGAACTACCTCTGACAAAAACTTGACAAACACCCAGTTAGAGCTTATCGTAAGGGGTGATGAAACTAACCCTCTATTGAAAAAGTACTCATGTCATTCACAAGCTGTGGAAAGACATGTCAAACTTGTAACAGAAGCATCAGCTTCTGTCTGTGGCCAGGAAAATAGAGATGGTTTTATAAAGGCAAGAATTGCTTCAAGATCAAACATGCCTACATTTGAGTCAAAATGCGAATACAAATGTCAATAAACTACATGTAAAAACTAATGGAAGGGAGGTTGGGCTGGGCATGGTGTGGAATTCGACCTATAGCCACCTCCTCGTGGTGAATTCTGGGTGATTTGCCTTGTAAACTATCATGGCAAGTCAGCAAAGAGCTGTAGTTTACTATACGGAGTATCGGAAAAAATCACCAAAACTTTAAGTGACTTGTGGAACCTCAAAATATTTATATAAAAGCTTGAAACTTTGTCATGATACTTCCTATGTAGGTACACAGACGTTCGTAATACAGGGTAAATTAAACTTCCCCAAAATTTTTTTTCAAGCAAAAACGACCCGGCCTAATGTGGAGACTCCACATGCCATCTCTCTGAGCTCTGATGAAGGCCAGTAGGATCTTTACCATTTCCATGTAGGATGACCACAGCATGAAGTTGGGATTTTCAGAGTGCTGGTCATTGAATTCCTCCATGAGACTGTGGAATTTCTCATCTGCCAAAACGTCTGAGAAGTTGTCAACAGCATCGCGCATCTCATCTATGTCAGTTCTGTCCTTCAAAAGCGAAGCAACATTGAGGGCAAGCTGTTTGACGTTCTCATCTCCTTTGCCAGTTGCAGCCAGCCATGACTCAAACATCTGCCACTTGATGCGCCACAGTGCCTCATACGTCAGCTGGTGACCTCTCACAGCTCGGTAGTAGGCCTTGCCGTCCAGCATTGTCTCAATGGTGTTAGCTCCACACTTTCCATGTGTTGACCAATGGCTTTCAGAAAGTTGAAGCAGATATGGAGGCCTCCCATAAGCAAAGACCACGTTGGCAAATTTCGAGTTTGCCCAGACTAGTTCCTTACCCCTGCTGTACAGAGGCTGATCAGCAGTGATGATGGTGTACTTCTGGCTGACATACTCAGAAATGGCCATGAAGCGATTGATGACGGTGATCATGGTGTCATTGTCATCTGCTGGTGCCTGCAGGATTGGCAATATCCCGGCGGTCGTTACTGGTGGATCCGCAGTGCTGACAGATTGATTGAATGCTCCCCAGCTTGGAACGACAATCGCTTCATCATGGATGCGTGACACCACCCAGGCCAAGTCCTTGGCACGTGCCCGGTCCCTCTCAGGTTCATGTGACAAGTCGTCTATGTCAGTGTCGTAGCCACGAGGAGATGGCCTCTTGCCAGATGGGAGGGTAGGCTGGTCCAGCCTTTGGAACTCCTGTAGGTCACCAGGTTTGATAGATTTCGATCTCTTGTGCTTGCCACCCTTTTAGCCATTACTCTGCTGTGGAGGGGGGCCTCTCTGACGATGGTGTCAGGGATGTAGACACATCCATTATCAGCATACCTCTCCAGGATGTTCTGAGCGATGGTGGTGTCTATCCTTCTTACAGTGTCGATACCAATAGTGTGATTTGCCGCGTGGAACAGATCTAGGAGTGCTTCTGAGCGGGTGGCTTGGTGCAGAGTAAGACCCAAGCCCACATGCTTTGGTGTCAACTTTCGTCGGTTGGAGACTGCATAGACTATGTCCTGGGCAATGCTACACACACACTGCTTCACTTTCCGATCCTCTTCACTTCCCTCATCCACAGCATCCATTCCCCTAAAGAGCAATCGTAGAAACAGGTACAGACTGTCGGGTATGACGCGATCAACATGTTCTTGATCAAGACCTTGCCATGTCTCGGAGTGTCCAGGAGTTTCAAGAAGATCTTGTCAAACCTTCAGAGCCACGTGTACCATATCTTGGAATATGCTGCTTGTGGCACACATGCGGACATCAGCATCTTCATCTTCACTAGACTCTGATTCAGAGGTGAGAGGACCTTGTTCACAAGTCTTAGCCAGTGCTTTGGAGATGATGAAATCTGAGCTCTCTCCAGGGTAAATCAGCAGCGGGCCCCTTGACAATGGGCGTACATAGCTGGCGTTTGAGCCAAGCAACCTTTGAACATCTTCGTAGAACGTTGTTCTCGTGGAGTATTTCACGGTGATGCCGGTGTCATTACACACACTCGTATCTGTCCCAGACGTCTCCCATGTCGTATACGTGACCATGAGACAGGCCTACTGCCAAGTCTTTGCACAGCTTCGTCATGCACTCATTTTCAGGTCCTTGCTGCTCCTATGACACCGCTTGTTTTCTAGTACGTCTCTCAAATGTCACCAAACATGCCAGATGATAGCAGCCTTCAACTGCAATCACATCACTCACCGCTGACAACGGTATGCTCATGACAGGGTCGTGTTTGGCACGCTGGATCAAGTCATCTGACTTCTCCATTGTCTCCACCCTGTGCAGTTTCTTTGTGGTCTTCATTTGCCAAAATGCAGAGGGTCCAGTCAATCACTGGTGTTGAACGTCTACGCTTTGGGGGGAAAAGCCTGAAAGCCTGCACTTTTTGTGGTCGCCGATGCACCCATGGTCTGCTGCTGACTTCGCAGCCTTTTGAGTTTGCCTTCAGAGGTGAATAAAGAGCAGCATGATTTATGCCACTTGAGTTCCAATGCATTGAAATCATCCTTGGAATGACTTTCCAGTCTTTGTAAAACATCAAGATAGTAGGTTTCTCCCAGGTTCTTTCTCTCATCGCCCACAGTCATAGTTCTTGTTTTTCCTTCTGCTGATGCTGTGCGCAGGTCACCAGCGCTGCTTTGGCAGAAGAAGCAACAATTCTCACTGACATCCTGACGTTTCCTCTTGCGCTTGATGACAGCTACAGGGTTCATTGCTGATGAGCTCCCTATCTGCAAAGACAAGTGGGAATGCAGTATGTAGTAGCCACAGATATATTGAAACAATTCGAAACATACCTATCCTTTAGCAGTATTATTATTTTACCAGCTGGCACTGTCTGCACTCTTTTAATTGCATATACCAAACCAATGTCTGGCCAGCCAGTGCAGTGAAAATATTCAACATGTGAAAGTATGCTATTACTTGTACTATGGTAGTAGTAGGCACATGCGCACCTCACCCAGCATGCTAAATGTAGTTTAATGGAAATAAAGACATCCAGAGTCATAGTTACATTCAATTATTATTCATAAAATCACAAAAATATGCTTTAGATGCTAATGATACACCTTTAAACACGTTGTTACATAGAGCCACCACTGAAATGCAAAAATTTAGAATTTTTCAGAATTTGACTTTTGTAACCTTGTATGGGACCTTCAAATCCAAAATTGAGAGTGGCATCCACCCACATCTTGTTTGGCATCCTCAATACTACTTATCTAAGGTGGGTGCCTGCTATTAACAAAAAACGCCGTTAAGTTTTTTTAGAGGACTTTTCAATTTTGGCCGGCCCACTATTAGGGTTAAAAAGTACAAACTTATGTTTTTTCCGAGATTACTGACTTCATACATCTAATCCTACTTGATCCTGGCCTAAGTTAGTTGTATCAAAAGTGTCCCATCTTAACCTCGTTAACATCGTTGATGTTCCGTGTGTTGGTCTCTCTTCACACGAAAGTCAAACTGGTGGCCGCGCCTCTAGGCCTGGCTTGGTGGAGGAGCGAGTTGCCTTCTTGCGCTCTCCCCCGCACATAGCCAGGTACACCTGGCTCATCTGGTACCGTCCTCAGCCAGGCATCTAGTCTTCCGTTGAAGGCTTCAACTTTGACCCCCAATAAGAAATTGGATAAATAATTTATTGTCAGTATAACCGAATTATTCTTCCGAATACGCTGGAGAGAAAGTTACCATGTATTTTGTATTAAGAATGAGAGACTCCACTTTAAAATGAATTCCGACTTCGAAATTCCGGATATAAATTACAGTTTCAGTGGTGTAATTTAGACGAAGAAAATGTACCATAATGCACACATCAGATGAGGTTTAAGTAACCTATTTAGTTAAATTAGATGGACCTACATTGTAATGAAACAACTGTTACTGAATTTAGAATTGGGAAGCTGGTTTACGCGTACAGTCACCCAAAGAGTGCCTGCAAAGATCCTATATGAATATGTACAATTTGTACACACATTATACCTTACGCATCAACGACTGACAAGAATGGGAGTGTGACACACCAAAATACAAATCCATATAAAAACAAATGATAAAAAAGAGCCTTAAAAGCAATTTCCAAATGTTAAACGATTCATTTGTTTGTTTTAAAGAATTTTATTATTGTATTTGCTGTGAATTGTTTTGACAATAATAACTCGAATTCTTCAAATCCGCGCTCGCTTCTTAACCTAAAGATGGGATTTCGTTTAGGCGTCTGACGCATACGGCCGATGTATGCGACAGTCGCAATGGCACTACTACGACGCATTTTGGATGCACCCTTTTTGGTTAATGCGGCTAGACGCAGTGCGACTCAGCACCCAAAATGCATTGTAGTGGTACCATTGCGATTATCGTATACGTCAGCCGCGTGCGTCAGACGCTTAAACGAAATCCCACCTTAACATGTTCACGAAAATAATGTAAATTAGAAGCTACTAATGATACTACAACTAGAAAATTACTCCTATTCCTAAGTAGAAAACACAGTAGGTATTTTGGTGAGACGAATTGTTCTTTATTTAATTATAATTTGAAACTTGTAAGTATAATAATAATAATAACAACAACAACAATAATAATAATAATAATAATAATAATATGCGCTTAAATAAAGTATAATGTCTTATTAAAACAGACTGCACAGATGCTAGACGATATGAATCCAATTAAATTAATATCCATTATTACGATTTCACAGTTTAGTATGCAGTGAAATGGTAGTAATAGGAGCATATAGATTTTATAGATCAGTGAATAACAGAAAGAATACGTACTGTACATTTTGAATAGAAGGGTAGAATTCGTAGATCAGTATTGAAAAGTATAATATTATTATATATACAGTACTAAGATTTGTTAGTGCTCGTAACGAAACAACGGTATTTCGTATGATTTTATCTCGTTATACCAGATGACAATTTGCTAATTAATCGCTTAACGAACCTGAAGGATTCACTTAACGTGTCACTGTAAAACTTATAATTTTTGGTAAATTACATCCTTAAACTACGGATGTAACTGATGTAACTACAATTACAGTATATACTAATTAAAAACAAATAATCTGCAGTTGTTCCATTAATAAATGAAATTAAAATTGGATGCAGTATTGGTTACAGTATTTATTTTTAAAATCTTCATTCGCACCCGTTTAGGAACTGTATGGAATTAGATATACTGTATGATGGTTTGGAAGTGAAGGAAAACATGCCAAATTTTATACATATGCGTGTAACACGCGTGATGCCTGTCCGTGTATAGCTCCTTCCGTAATTGAAAGCTGCTTTACACTATGCTTATTCCTCCTATTTGATTTAATATACTAAACTCTAAATATTAGGCTATATACTTTCGAGCCGGTCCAGAATCCAAATATTACATAGTTAAGTCACAAATTGTGCTAGAAACGTGTTATTCGAGCGTTATTCTTATTACATCAAGCAAGTAGTTTAGTTAAAATTCATAATATGTACTTGCAAAAATTGAAAATTGAAGGACCAACACAACAGCAAACATTTTCGTTTATTTTTTGTACTTCAGACGTTTCGACAAATCTTTTGTCATCATCAGTGAATTATAAATCTTAAAACCTTAAAACAAAAAGAATAAATAATTAAAATTACATCAATACAAAAGAAAATTAAAATCATCAAAATTAAATTAAATTAAAATTACCTCAACTGGTAAATACACAATGATTACGTCAACCTCCATATTCGGCAGATACTGAGAATTAACCAACCAATCTACTTTCATACCTTCCAATGTAATTGACCATACAGTTTTCTCTCAGTATCTGCCGAATATGGAGGTTGACGTAATCATTGTGTATTTACCAGTTGAGGTAATTTTAATTTAATTTAATTTTGATGATTTTAATTTTCTTTTGTATTGATGTAATTTTAATTATTTATTCTTTTTGTTTTAAGGTTTTAAGATTTATAATTCACTGATGATGACAAAAGATTTGTCGAAACGTCTGAAGTACAAAAAATAAACGAAAATGTTTGCTGTTGTGTTGGTCCTTCTTTTCATATATATATATATAAGATTGTAACACCACTCGACCTGGGAAGTACTCCAAGAGGGATGTTAAGCAGGAGACAGGAAGTGCTAGAACTCCTTGTCTCCTGTCACTGTCCCCTTTAGCTGATCTTTTTCCGCGTCTCATCTACCCCGTGAGCAGTCCAGCATACTCTTAAACACGCACTTCTCCCTCTATTCTTCACTACACACATGCATTTTACACATTACACAATATTTATATATATATATATATATATTATATATATATATATATATAATGGCATCATAAGCTTCGGAATCTTCATTTCAGCTCTCTTCTTTTTAAATAGTGGGGGCATTTTTATGGACGCTCGCCCTGGCCCCTCCTCCCTACATAATATATATACAGGTGGTGGATCGGGGCCAAAAGAAGTAACCGATACGATACTCGATACAATGGCAAAAATGTATCGCGTTACGATACTAGATATATAAATAATATATGTATCGCGATACGATACGATACAAATATATATATATATATATATATGGGATGAATTTCACAATTAAACATGTGAAATGAATGAATGCTGCAAACCCACAAGGGGAAAAAAAAACGATTCCAAGGCCTTTCGTGTATTCAGAGCTACACCTCGTCAGGCATCTTGCTTTCTCTCTTCATTCCCTGATGAGGTGTAGCTCGGAATACACGAAAGAACTTGGAATCGTTTTTCTTTTTCCTTGTGGGTTTTGCAGCATATATATATATATGCCCTATACATCATATATGACATATTATGAAACAACTGAATTACTTTCTATCTTTATTGAATTTTACAAGCAGTGACTTCTCAAACAATTCATCAGATATTGTGTTTCTCTTTGAAGGAAAGAGATTTGGAGCTATGTTAAAAAGTCTCTCAACCGGAGCGCTTGATGGCAGTGTAGTGTTGTATTTTATAAACAGTTCTTTTATCACAGGATACGTGTGTAATTGTTGAATGTCTGATGAATTATTCGCTAAATAATTAGATAATTCTTGACGAGGATTGTTCTCAGTCTCACAAGCACTGGATACCGCGACTCGGAGTGCGATTCAGGGATGGGGAGGGGAGAAGATGGAGAGGAGAGGGGAAAGATCACTGACTGAGTCTATGATAAAGTATCGCGTTTCTGACACTTATTTGTATCGTACCGAAAGATACGATACAAATAATAAAAATGTATCGCGATACTACGCCACCCTGTGTGTATATATATATGAAAAGTGACCAAAAATGCTTCATATTCTAGTTTAAATGTAGAATTTGGCAACAAATGTTCCTAAATAGCATAATCATACTTGTCCACATCGTGCCAATCGGTTAACCATCTGAAACCACTCTTACAACTGCATTCATTACTCAGGTATATTATCTCTTATTCTTTTCATTGAAAATCGATTTTAGGCTACTGGCTTTTTAATTATTTGCTTAACTACAGTAGAACAGTCATGTTCATAGAATGTTTCCAATATAATAGTGCTATGTAATATGTTTTATAAACATTCTTAGTTTTCTACTTCATATATCAAAATAATGAGTACTTTGAACTCTTTACAGGTTGATTCAACTGATTTTTTCCACACGCAGTGACTCTAGTACGGCAAGTACCAGAAGATATTTCCAGAAAAATTTAAAATTTAACACTTCAAAATTGAACATAAAAGACAACCTGCAAATGAAATTGTACAAAACTTTCCATAATATTTAAAATTGAAAATTTATACACCCTACCAATAGTGGAATCCTTAATGCTAAAAACAACAACAAACTCTAAACCAGATATCACTATCAAATTCAATGAAATGACATTTTAAAAGATATATATTTAATTAAAATTGGCCATAAACGGAAATTTCGACCGAGTAGTATCGTTCTAGTAATTTTTAGTGCACACACACATATACACATATACATATATATATATATATATATATATATATATATATATATATACTTTTGAAGTATCAAAGAAAATGTTTAGAATTTTGGAAGTCTCTAAAACATTATATTAAATAATAATAATGATACTAATAATAATAATATTCAAACTCAGCTGATCAAGTCGTATACTTTTTGGTGCCAACGTCCTCTAATATCGGTACTTAATCAACCAAAACCATAGAGAATAAAATAGGCCGACTAATGTATGTGTGTGTGTGTGTGTGTGTGTGTGTAAGGATTTTTTTTTCATATTTTGTAAAAGTACTAATTGCTCCCTTCTGTCGATGACCCTCACCCATCCTCCTGAGACACCCTCGTTAATCCGGCCATGATTAATATAATGGAGCTCCGAAGATTCCATTGTATTCAGTTCCGTTCGAATTCATTCACTATTCCCGAGTCAGTCACGAATTATATAGTTAAGATATTCACTAACTTTTGACACGCAGCTAGACGAAAATCCTAAAAAGGACTAATCAACTACCCAATTTTTGATATTTGGATTGTAGTTTATTTCCATAGCTCTTCCGACTGTTTGTTTCCTCAAGATTTATTTTATTTTAAGCAATTCCTCCCAAACTTTATTTTACAAATCTTAATTATTGATGTCATCAGTTAAGCTTATCTTTACCTCGCGATGATCAATGTAATTATTCTTGAGAAGTTAAAAAACTTTTGAAAAAGTTTTGCTTTCTTGGAAATCGAATTTATAGGTAGAGCGAATATTTTTGAATAGTAAAATTTAGAAATAAAATTACGCGGTACTTAACTCGTTTCATTTAAAAGGTTTCAGGCGTAACTTTAACCGCGAGTGGCGGCGGATTCAGAATGGTTAATAAGAAAAAGTGTTCGAGGAATTAATTGTGTCGGTAACTGTTAGGGTGGCCATTATGCAAACATTGGAAAAGAGGACTCATTTACGTATGAAAATATTTATTTCGGTGTAAATGCGTTTTTTTTTAAACAAATTTACTGCAATACTTACGCAATTTTATGACGAAATGATAAACAAAATATTTTAACTTACGTTTATACTTGATCATATCTAATTTTTTCTTCGTTTTAACACTTTTTCAGTAAAAAAGAAAAAGAAAAGAAAAAGGACTGTCCGGTTTAATATCGGACGTCTGGCCACCCCAGTAACTGTAGCAAGTGGGTTTTTTTTTAACTTTCTTATTTATCATCCGATTTGTATGAAACTTCACTTAAATCTGTTCAATAGATATTATTCTTAAATTTTTATGGTTGCCAAGAAAACTGTAACTAGTCACCTATTTCACAGGCCTGCGATGGTTTTGTTGTCCGAAATATTTTATCACTTATATAGTCATTTTTGCACCCTGATTCCGAAAATAATATTCATTTTTCGCCATCACGTACAGATTTTTCGCAAAATTTCATATTATATAGCCTATGTAAGTAATTTTCATTAAAATTGACTCAATCAAATTTTGATTAAAAACTACTGCCTATAAATGCTTCCAGATCATATGTGACGTCATAGCGTCTTCTAGAACATTCGAGAAACGCACCGCTAATATATAAGTGATTGACAAGCCACGAGATGAGTCACTCTGTCTAGTGCGTGCGAGGTTATTCAAAGGTGCGCGGTGACTATATTTCTCTTTTGAAATTTGTTTATTTGTCGCTATGGCAATCAAAGGGTGTGTAAATAGCCCAAACATTTTCTGTTATATTTGTGGAAAATTTACTGTGAAAAAACAAAGGCGAAATATTACAAACTTCGTCAAGAAAGCATACTATGCGTACTTCGGAATGAAACTTGGGGATCAGGACAAATCATGGGCTCCACATAGAGTTTACAGGGTTTGTGTTGAACAACTTAGACTATGAAGTAAAGGTAAAAAGGATTCTTTACCTTTTGGGATTCCAATGGTCTGGCGTGAGCCTAGAAATCACAGCAATGACCGCTATTTTTGTTCATGTAACGTGCAAGGCTACAATACTAAAAATAAAAAGGAAATTTCTTATCCAAACTTTCAGTCTGCTATAAGACCTGTTGTTCATGGACCTGGTATACCTGTACCTACTAAACCAAATACTCTTGATATAACTTCATCTGATTCGGTGTCTGATGACGATGGAAACGATGATATTGATTGTTTTCAAACCGAAACATCTGGTGAGCCCCAATTGTTTACACAAAGTGAACTTAATGATTTGGTTAGAGATTTGTGTCTCCCGAAGGATTCTTCAGAGATTTTGTGATCCAGACTTCGTGCAAAGAACTTGGTTTCTTCCGGGACGTCATTTTACTGGTACAGAAATCGAGAAAAAGAATTTATCCAATATTTTTCTCAAGAACACTCACTGGTATATTGCAACAATGTTTCGGAACTAATACTTAAGCTAGGCGCTGCAGTTTATGACCCAAATGAGTGGAGACTTTTCATTGATTCCTCCAAAAGAAGTCTAAAAGGCGTCCTCCTTCACAACGGTAACTTGTATGTATCCGTTCCTGTGGCTCATTCGGTTCACTTGAAGGAAACGTACGAAAATCTTGAGCTTCTTCTAGCTAAGGTTAAATACAAAGAACACGGTTGGCTACTTTGTGGAGACTTAAAAGTGATTTGTATGTTGTTAGGTCAACAACCAGGTTATACGAAGTTTCCACGTTTTTTGTGTGAATGAGACAGCCGAGCAAGAACTCGGCACTGGATAAAAAAAGGAATGGCCACGCATAGTCAACCTGACGTCTGGTTCTAAAAACATTCAAAGTGAAAGTTTGGTTGACACAAAGAAAGTCCTTTTACCTCCGCTTCACATAAAATTGGGCTTGATGAAGCAATTTGTTAAGGCCTTGGACGAAGATGGAGATTGTTTTAAGTATCTGTGTGGTAAATTCCCAACTCTTTCGGTCCAAGCAAAATTGAAAGAAGGAATTTTCGTTGGTCTCCAGATTAGAAAACTGACTTTGGATGAACACTGAAAGAACAATGAACAATCTTGAAAAAGAAGCGTGGATTGCTTTTAAGAATGTTATCAGCAAATTTTTGGGGAACAACAAGGACCCAACTTACCAAAACATTATGAACAACATGCTAAATAAGTTTAAAGAGTTGGGTTGTAATATGAGTTTAAAATTACATTCACACTTGGATTACTTCCCTGAGAATCTCGGAGCACTCAGTGGGCATCGAAACTGTTGTGGAAATAAACTGTCTATTAGAGTGGGTTTTTATTATCATAATTTGACCTTCACGTAGAAAAAGTGAAGTTTTTTGCATTGGTTTCACCAAGACATCAAAGAAATGGAGAAGAGATATCAGGGAAGGTGGGACATCAGCATGATGGCTGTTTATTGCTGGATGTTGAAACGGGATACTCCAGAATTATTACATAAAAGAAAAGGAACAGCGCGTACATTCGAGACTAAAAGGCATAGATCTCACGAGAAAACTCAGGACAAATAAAGATGAATATGTAATTGACGTTAATAGTCTTCTTTCTTTTTAAAATGGTTTACATTTGTAATTAGGTAGTATAACAAAGCGAAATAGGTACCTAATGTAAATTGAAATAAATAGCTAATATTTATTTATGTTGTTGTTTTTTCCCTTCCAGTTTGCAGAAAATCCTTACGTGATAGAAAAAAATGGACACCTTATTCGAAATCAGCGTAGTTGAATTATATAAAATCAGTTATTACTAAGAAAACAACTCTTAAAAAGTTCTCATTTGGAGGCCTGTGTTTAAAGTTAGAAGTCTGAAATTTGGTATATGAGCTCATTAATCAATACACTTCAAAACATACGAAATAATGGGGGGGGGGGGGCAGCCTAAATTTCAGATACCCATTAGATGCCGATCAAGGATTTTAAGATCAGTTGCGGCGTTTTATGTCGTGTAAAAATATGGATTATGTTTTACCTTTATCAAAAGTTTAAAAAAAGCGAACGTTTTGAAGATACTGTTCTTTTTCGAAGAAATATCAATCATTTGCGCAATTAATAAATGGCAATTAAAGTATTAAAAATTCTTTGTTTCTAATATGTTGTAATAAGTACTCATGAAAGATTCTAGATTCTCCGAAAAAAAGAGTCTATAATACAAAGTTGAAAACCAGAAATTGACTTTTCAAATTTTCATATATTTTTTTTAACCTACTGGCTAGCCAGCCTAACAAATTAACCATTTATGGATGACTGGCACAAATTAGAAACGTTTCAGATACTCTAATTCATAATTAACCCTGCAAAACATTGTGGCGTTAAATGGTTGAGAGAAATAAACAAAAATTGTTTAACCCTCAGCAGGAACCCTGGGGTCTATTTGACCCCAGTGTTTTTTTAAATAATTGCTGCTAAAGTGACCTGGCAGTGTAGCGACCTCCACTTCTATGTAATCCTACATGACACTTTTTTTTCTGTGATATATCAAAATTTCTTCGTGAGGGGTGGGTCATTTTATTCATTTGAGGTGAAGCTGACCACATGGTTCCTCTCATGTCATTTGATGTATATTTCATTTTTGTATTTTCGTGAATTTTACTTTATTTCAAAGATTTATTTCATACACACCCACCATATTCACGGATTAATTTCAAAATTTTTATAAATGTCAAGAAAGACATTATAAAAATGGTAGAATCACTACACTACCAGAATCCCAATCATTACGATGATTTTTCCATCTTTGTATTTCGTATCATCAGTCAAAACACTGAAAAAGATGATATTATTCGCTAAAAGTTCTTAGATATAAAATACAATTGTTTCATTAGACTTTTTGTAGCACCATTTTGTAAGATTTTAGGCCTGGGGGTTATATAGACCCCATGGTTTCAACAACGTAAGTAAATTGAAGGTTCCTGACGAGAGTTAAAGAGAATATTAACGCGAGTTTCGAAGATTCTTTAAGAAGTTAAAAAAATAATTTACGCTTCTGGTAAGATTTCCACTTTCTTAGTCTGTTAACACCCAAATACGACTTAGATACTAAACAGTTACCTTCTACGATATTCTAGCCCTAGCCTATAATAGTTAATTTATTGTAAAATATATATACTTTAGAATAATAGATAAATACTAAATCTAGAATATTATGCAGTGCCAGCTTATAAAAATTAATATTTATGCAAGTATAACCTAGGGTCAAAGTAGGCCTTCTCAATAGGTCAGATAATATAAAATAATCTCATATGTACTTTAGGATTAAATGAAAAAAAACTGCGCTAATTCTGAAGGGATTAAAATTGTTTTTAGCATTTAAATCATATTAAAGAACACAAAGTGCGAGAATTTAGGCTTCTTTAGCAACCAATCTGCAGGAAATTATTAAATCAACTTTTTTGAATAGTTTGACCTCATAAGGCTCATATATGGGGACATTCAAAAATTATGTAACGCAGAAGGGGGTGGGGATGTTAGGTCAGGTGTTACAGTGTTACATGGGGTGGGGGGTGTCACTTCAAGTGTTACATAACACTTTATCACCTTCAGCACATAAAACTGGGAAATGACAAGATATGAAATTTCAGCACGTGTCTTCTATATAATATAGCAGCAGAGAGTAACAAATTATTATCATGCATAAAAAGGTGTTTGAGTAAGTGACGAGCAACAAGTTTTTGGTGAAAGAGAAATAACAATTTATTGAAAATAACATTTTATAGGGCAATGTGAGAGGGGGAAGGGTAGTGCTGGTGTTACATAATTTTTTAGGGGGTGGTTGGATAGGTGTAACAGCGTTATAGTGGGGGTGGGGGTATAAATTTTGTCAGAAAAAGCATTACATAATTCTTTTAATGGCCCCTATAACTTTCCGATGCTACTTTTTCCGACGTATGATAATGCGTTGTCATGCGCGGAACAAATGGTTATTGGACACGAGAATCAAACCCTAAAAAACTTCTTGTATCCGAGTGCTACTGAGAAAAAGTAACTGCAGTGTCATGTTTTGAATCGGAGTAAAGGTTATTTTCTCTCAACCGAGTTCCATCATTTTCCAACATATGGAAAATACCAAGGTATCTCAAAGGGAGATTGTGTTCTTATTTTATAAAAAAAAAAAAACTGGTATATTTGCGATTTTCTTCATCCGAGAGAAAATCCGTTTACACAGAAAATAAATATAGTTTCAATAAATTACTGCTTGTAAAGGCATATAAAACATATTTTTGAATACATAAAATATGCTACTTTCTTTTCATTAAACTTAGGCCTACAGGAATACATAAAATATGCTACTTTCTTTTCATTAAACTTAGGCCTACAGGCTACAGCTTAGGCTTAACAACGTTTTTCAGCTTTTTGCATTTCAAACCAAAAATGTAGATAAGTATAAAATAAAAATAAGTACAAATGTTATAAAAACAAAGCAAAATATTCAGCATGAGTGTAAAAATTCTAAAAGATTTTATTTTGATTAAATGTTAGGCCTAAGCCCTAGACCGGTGTTTCTCAACTTTTTGTGCACATACTGTACTTCAACTGCAAAAACAGCTCCCGAACTATTTCCCACGTGACGATGGAAGACTAGGTGAGAAGAATACTTAATCCATCCAATGAAAGGGTGGCAGAGTCAGTCTGCCGAACTTACAGGAAACCTACGTAATAAATTGACCCTACGGGGCTACAGTGGTCATTCCCCTTAGAAAACGTGGACATTTTGGATAGCATGGAAAAGTATCCAAAACTGATATTTGAAGCAGGTATATTACTAAAGTACAGGTATATTACTGAAGTACAGGTATATTACTGAAAGATATAACAGACTAACAATTAATAAGATTTAGTACGACTAACATAAAATAATTTCAGCCGTAACATTTCAGAGATTTTCACTTGAAAAATAGCCTCTTTGATTTTACATATTTTTTAATTTTCGATGAAAAAAAAAACTTTCGTGTTGACTGTTTCGCTAAGTACTGACCCCCCACCCCCGGCATCCCCCTGAGCACTTCCCGCGAACCCTAGGTTGAGAAACACTGCCTATGAGGATATTTAATACAATATTTTCAACTCTTCTTTTAATAGTAGTAGCAGTCAGGGACATGAAAATATGCCATATTCAAATGCCAAGCATACCATGATAGGCCCGAGTGGCTTATGTTTCCAGATCTAATGTAATAGGCTATATTAAAGTACTTATTGATATGGAATTTCACACTTCCACATGATGACTATTATTCGTCATTGCATTGTGTATTCGATTCGACGCCCAAAAGTTCGTAAAGTGCGAATGCACAATGATCAACTTAACCTTTTAAGGTTCAGCGTGTTACTTTATTACGGTTTCATCATTCCTAGTGTAAACCCTTCGGCTTGAAAGAAATAGAAGCATTAAGGAAATTATTATGTTAATACTTACGGGCTATTCGTGTTAAGAATTACAATGTTAATACAAAGTACCTACTAACTAAAAAGCAAGTTGGCTAATAGTACGGTTCGTGGAAACCAGATTTTTCATAAAATAAAAATTTGCGAGTAAACGCCTAAAGCTTAAGGGCCAAATGAAATAAAATAAATAAAATAAATAGTCCAGCTTCACAATTATTTGTCATTGTAAAAGAACTGTATTTATTTTATTAATAAGGGTTATTCAATTCAATCGTGATTGCCTGAAAAGTGATGACGTTATCATGAGCTGTCTACCAATGATGGCAAATATTTCATCGGTTATACGCAATCAGGGCCCGATTACGGCATGGGCGAACGGGGCTACAGCCCGGGGGGCCCGCAATAAAGAGGAGCCCCCAAAAAGCAGAAGAAAATTTATTAGCAAAATCTAGGAAGGTTGTAATTTGTAAACTTGGTTATGTAAATTTTTATTTTATTTTAATTGTGAAAAAGAATAAAAAACTTTATACCAAAATTTGGGTTTTCTTTTTATCGAGGAGCTTTAGCCCCCGGGCCCCGTAGAGGTTAATTCGGCACTGTACGTAATACAAAAAAAACCAAACAGCATCAGACCGGCTGGTCCCTACGAGTCTGTCTAAGGAGGAAGGTTCAAAGGGAAGAAAATTTAAGGACAAATGAAAATTTTAAAGCAAAAAAAGAGAAAACCCACGTGAAAAGTCGACAATACTTTTAAGTGCTAACAAATGCTTCTAACTTGGGGTTTGAGGCATGGCAAACATCTACTACACAGCTCAACAAAAAAAATTTTTTGTTTCGTTGCCAAGGAAATTCGTACGAATTTAGGGTATTTTGGGGTTGCTGAATTCCAAAATGAAAGTAGTTTTTCCGATTTGGCTCTAGTTCTTGAGATAATGAATACCCTCAATTAATAGGAAACGTAACCATAATGCGTGCATATGGGAAACTACCGGAACATTCTAGATGGTGAGACACGCGAATATTCTTAGTGTTTACTCCGCGATCATTCTAGAATATTCCCCCTCCGTATATAAGTCATCGGCCACTCAACCAGTAGTCAGTTGACAGTGTGGTTAATGTGAAAGGTTTCAATCGATACAAGAAACTCAAGTGGGATTATCCCAATTGGAATCAGCAAGGCGACCTGTGTCACACAGCGAAGACGTTCCCATACCAGTGTTTACCACACTGCCCGACCTTCCGTTTTCAGAATTTGAAGAAATTCAGGACTTAGGTGGTGGTAGTGGAAGTGACTATGAAGGAAGCATTTCAACACCTCAGCAGTTCTCCCAAGACAACTCAATGATCTGATACGGGACCTCAGTCTGTCAAAAGTCTGCTTCAAATACATTTGTAGATCGTTCCCTGGACTAAGTATGGAAAAACTAAAAGCTGGAATCTTTGATGGCCCTCAAATCCGTACACTTATCAAGGATTCTAATTTCACAAAATTTATGAATGGTGTTGAAGCTTCTGCCTGGTGCAGTTATGTCCCAGTTGTCAAGAACTTCTTGGGTAACCACAAAGCAGACAATATGAAGAACTGGGCAAAACATGCTCACAAACTTTGAAAAGTTGGGTACTAATATGAGCATAAGGTACACTTTCTCCATAGCCACTTACACAGATTTCCGGATAATCTTGGTGATTTTAGCGAGGAACAAGGGGGAGGTTTCATCAAGATATCAAGGTGATGGAGGAAAGGTATCAAGGCAGATGGACAGACACATGATGGCAGACTATTGCTGGAACCTCCAACGTGATTGTCCTGATAACCCACATAAAAGAGATCGTACAACAGAGATTTTACTATACATTAATTGTAATTATGCGAATCAGCTTACTGTGTTTATCTGTTATTATACCGAATAAAATGCCATTATGTATTTCATGTGTTTACTTTTGTATGATTTGAGACAATTTCAATGCGATTTGTAAGTAGGCTCCGCCCTGAACATTAAATTTTTTGCATTTTTACGTGTTTCAATGGGTACCAATTATCATAAATTAGAGCCAATCTAGCAAAACCGATGTCATATTCGGAATCAGCACCACAAAGTTACCCCAAAATCACTCTAATATGATTGGCAATAAAATGAGTGTTGACCAGTGCTATCTTTCTAAAGGACTCGACCAAATTTGAACTACGCTGGCTGGCAATCTGTTCCACAAATTAACTATAGATTGAAGAAAAAATGTTTACAGGGTTCATAGCGAATCTTGCCAAGTGATTTCCCTGACTTTTCCCTGATATTTCCCTGACCAAATTTCATTTTTTATTTATTTTAAACGTCCCCCTCCTCCATTCCCTTACAGACATCCACACACACACACACCTAGTTTTCATTTTATTATTAAGTGCCATTTCTTTACACACTGTTGATGATGATTCCACAGACTTTTATCATAAAACTTACTACTTCAGAATCTTTGGTGAAGAAAATTATCTAAACAGTCTGCCGCAGCCTATCGTTCTTCACAGTCATGTTAATTCAATGACCACCATCCACTTTTTTTCCGTTTTCCCTGAAATTTCGCAACAAACTTTGATTTTCCCTGACCATTTTTCAATTCCCTAACTTCCAGGTCGCTATGAACCCTGGTTTAGTTTCATTAGAACTGAATTGTTTACCGAATAATTGCAGATCATTACCGTGAGTGCTAGCTATCTGCACTTCTGAAGGTGAAATATTTTTCGGGGTCGACGTTATCAAAACCTTTATTCAATTTAAACACCTAAATTAAATCTTGAATTCGCCTTTTCACAAGTGAGAATAAATTTAACGTTTCTAAAAAACGGACAGTGAATTTGTTTTTAAATCTGGGAATCATCTTTGTGGTCCGTCGCTGCACTCTCTCCATTCTGTCTACAGTATGTCCTGCCGTAAATATAAGAACCAGAACTAAACGCAGTATTCCGGTGGGAGTGCACTAAGGAATTATACAGGGTGTCCCATAAGTCCGGCATCATAGGAGAAATTCATATTTTTCTATTTCTACAAACCATAACTCATATTTTTCTCTTTCTACAGGCCATAATGTCTGTGAGCAAGGAAGAACGAATCCAGATAATTCTACTCATAGGAAATCGGAGTCAGAGAGAGGCCGCTGCTGAACTTAACAGACTGCATCTAGACGCGAGCCAATAACACAGAGTTGTGTTAGCAGACTTGTTGCAAAGTTTAAGGAAACAGGATCCATAGAAGATAAACCACGCAGTGGACCTTCAAGGAGGTCCATGACGATGATACAGCGACTGCTATCCTGGCTCATTTTAACAGAAGTCCAATAAGTCTCTTCGGCGATTGTCCGCCGAGACAGGAGTGTCGAAAAGTAGCATCCATCGCATTCTTCAGGCTCACAAATGGCATCCATATAAATTTAAGATCCTACAGAAATTAAGCGAAGATGATGATCCCGACCGGCGGATGGAATTTTGTGAATGGGCTACGGAACAATATGCTCGGGATGCCAATTTCCAGTCCACCATTCTGTTCAGTGACGAGGCTGTTTTTTATGGAAATGGTGAGGTAAATCGACAGAACACCCGCTACTGGTCTCAAAACAACCCTCACTGGTATACTTCTTCAAAGGAACAAGGTGCATCTCGGGTGATGGTATGGTGTGGCATTTGGAAGGATCGCATCATAGGCCCCCTCTTTTTCGATGAACATGTCACTGGAGGCACCTACCTACGTATGCTCAAGGAAGAAGCATTTCCCAGTGTCTTGAACGAAGAAGGAAATTTCCAACATGGTTCCAGCAAGACGGCGCTCCTGCACATTACAGTACCCAAGTAAGGGAATACCTGTACCAACAATTCCCTGGTCATTGGATAGGACGTCGAGGGCCTGTGGAATGGCCAGCTAGAAGCCCGGATCTCATGCCACTAGATTTTTATCTCTGGGGCCACTTGAAAGCGCTGGTATACGCAGAGAAAATTAGGAGTGTTGAACATTTGCGGCAGCGCATTATTGGGGCATGTAACACCATTACTCCTGACATCATTCACCGTGTGCTTGCTGACTGGGTATCACGTCTGAATTTGTATATTGAAAACAATGGTGGACATATTGAGCACGTTCTGTAAATAAAACTTTTGTTTTGCCTTTTTTTATTATTTTTCCTATGATGCTGAGCTTATGGGACACCCTGTATAATGTTAGCATTGTTTTGTCCGACTTAAATATGTTACAGCAATACATTAAAACATAAACCAACCAGCAAACAAACATTTTTCAGTTGTAAGTGGAAGTTGGAAAGTGAAAGATATATATATATATATGTGTGTGCCTGTACTTTCATAGCTTTAATTGAACTTCTAAAAGGTGACAATGAAATATTAGTTTATTTACAGCTTAAAAGTTTGGTGAAAGATACCACAAATTGTGGAAAATGTAATATAAATGTTATTTGCATAAAACCTATGATAAATACAGGGTGTACATCAAGTCAGGATCTATTTTTGTGAAGCACTTGGAAATTATATGGAATTCAATCATAAAATGATAAAGTGGTAACATTTATTAAATAATTAAGAGTAGGATTCGACGTGACGCCCATCAGTATCCCTGCACAGCTCAAATCGTTCCGCAGCATTTCTAAACACATTCTGGAGCATTTGCGGGGTTATGTTATCTGCAGCAGTTCGTATACGTGTACGTAAGTTTTCAAGACTCGTAATCTTTGTCTGATAGACGTGCGATTTGATAAAGCCCCATGCAAAGAAATCTAAAGGGGTTAAATCTGGTGACCTCGCTGGCCAAGGTCTTTTGTTGCTTCCGCGTCCGATCCAGCGATTTGGAAAACGTCCATTTAGATAATCCTGAACAATTTTGGCATAGTGACAAGGAGCACCATCATGTGATAGACGACGGGGATAGGATTGTTAGTACCGTCGTCTATCAACATGATGGTGCTCCTTGTCACTATGCCAAAATTGTTCAGGATTATCTAAATGGACGTTTTCCAAATCGCTGGATCGGACGCGGAAGCAACAGACCTTGGCCAGCGAGATCACCAGATTTAACCCCTTTAGATTTCTTTGCATGGGGCTTTATCAAATCGCACGTCTATCAGACGAAGATTACGAGTCTTGAAAACTTACGTACACGTATACGAACTGCTGCAGATAACATAACCCCGAAAATGCTCCAGAATGTGTTTAGAAATGCTGCGGAACGATTTGAGCTGTGCAGGGATGCTGATGGGCGTCACGTCGAATCCTACTCTTAATTATTTAATAAATGTTACCACGTTATCATTTTATGATTGAATTCCATATAATTTCCAAGTGCTTCACAAAAATAGATCCTGACTTTATGTACACCCTGTATATTTGCAAAAATAAATATATATATATATATTGTCCTCACAAGAAGCATACATTTAAGTTCTCTTTCGACAAAGACATGGTTTCGTTGGCTTCATTTAAGTTACAGTACATTATTACCAGTTGCTTATATATTTTATTCATAATTTGCCCATTTCCGAGTATTCACTCCAATTTGAGGTATCATCGTTAACAACTACTGATTGGTCTAATATTTGTCGCGGGAGATGCGCATAAATGTTTGTTCAAAAGTGACTGGTAAGATAGAGGGAATAGGCAAAATCGTTGAGATCGACGAAAGTAAATTTGGATCTTGTGGGTAGGGGTTGAGCTGGGTGAATGTGGGAAGTGCTTTCTGGTGCGAGTAGAGAAACGGGATACAGAAACTCTTATTGAAGTGATAAAAGACAAAATCCACCCAGGTACAATAATAATTTCGGCCAGGTGGAAAGCGTACCAACATTTAGATAAGGAAGGATTCGGACATTTTACGGTGAATCACTCCGTACAGTTAAGGATCCGAGACCGGTGCTCACACAAATACAACTGAAGTACACTGGTACGCCTGAAAAGAGCACTTCCCACTTACGGCCGGAGCAAAAGACATTTCGCCGGATACATGTGGCGAATTATGCAATAGTAGGAGGATCGCTTTGAAGAATTTTAAATGAGGTGCGATATCCCTCTCAACCATAGGAAGTAATGAATCTTATGACTGGGTCAGGTGCACGTATGGCTGGTTAGGTTAGTAAAACCATATATATATATATATATATATATATATATATATATACATATATATATATATATATATATATATATATATATATACAGTATATATATATATATATTATATATATATATTATATATATATATATATATATATATATATATATATATATAGTCGAAATTATCCTGACTGGACGTAAGTTGATGACGTCATCAACCTTCAGGCAAATGAGGATCCTTCGAACAAATTTACTTTTTTCAAAAAACTGGTCTCCGCGAAACTTAATGTTTGCTAATAATTTTTAAGTTTCATGGGTATTCCAGTTTTTCAAGCACATTTTTCAAACGAATATATATATATATATATATATGTATATATGCGCTTAGCATCGCTGACTACGAATCTGCCGGCCCTGAGCTCGACTCCCGGTGACGGCAGTCGTCACGCAACAGACGCTGGGCTGCTGATCGGGAGGTTGCGAGATCGAGTCCAGGCGAGGACTTTGTAATTTCTGACCACCCGTGGTGGGTCGCGGTTCGGATTCCATGTTAAGCTGTAGATCTAAGGTGGAGCAACAAGCTTGACCTTCGTCAGAATGAACAACTCGGGCGGAAGCAAAACCAAGATTAACCAAGGTTTATCTATATGAATCAGTAAATGAAAGGCCCCAAATTGTATTCGAACCAACAATATTTTTCAGCCATGTTTCGTATACATTCTTTTTAATTAAAACGTTTAAAGCTGATGCACTGCATGCAAAATTTAAACAGAGAGGCTTATTTAGTGAGACCATCTGTTGACTTCTGCCAGTATTTGATGGTGG
>JAJOZX010009664.1:62500-65000 GCA_023014485.1 Bathynomus jamesi | reverse complement strand
TGGCTTCATTCGCAGAAATAGCAGAGGAAATTGAGCAATATAATATGCAAAAAAACTCATATCAGACAGACGACTATCTCCACTTGAAATTTGGAAAAATGAAGAATCCTTTCCATCTCTCAAGAAAATTGCTCTAAAATGGCTAGTGACACCAGCATCTTCAGTTTTCTCAGAAAGAATGTTTTCCGAATACGGAAATATTTTTGAAGAAAAAAGAAGTACGTACTTTGCTACCAAAGCGAGGGGAGATGCTTCTTTTTATCCATCACAATGGACGAAAATTTGATTTAAACTTGTGAATCTAGTGTCTTGAACATAGTATTAATTTTTATTGTTTAATGCGAGTTTTTACTTTTTAAGGTTTTGCTATTTTAATAATTTCACTTACCTTACTGGTATATTTGATTAGGCTACCGTATATGTTTTATTTTTATATCTCAAATCTTAATAAAAGGTTTCGCTAATTCATATTTTTTCATATTGTAATTTGCAATATATATAAAAATAAAAAATAAAAATAAAAATTAAAAAGTAAGGGAAGCTGGGATCTTAGCTATGCGTCACACTTTTAGCTGGACCAAACATTTTGCCTTTTTAGCAGTGTTAATATAGTTACATACTAGTAGTGGTACATGCTTATTTATCAATTATTTTAATTTTAGATTTTTGTACAACTATATTCAACTTTTGCTAGCTAAAGGCTATGCAAGCTAAGATTGGAAAGGGGCGGGCCCAGATGGTATTCCCATTACAAAAAAGACTACCATAAATATCCGGCTATCCGGCCGGATACAGGATACCGGATAAGCTGTTATCCGGCACATCCCTAATTTAAATGCGTAACAGAGAGTGTATACGTCATGTTATAACCCTCACGTTGTTTTTACAGATCTGAATTATGAATTAGCAGTTATGAAAGACCTGTCAGACTTCCAAAGAGGGCAAATTGTCGGAGCGCGGATGGCTGGTGCATCGGTGACGAAAACCGCTCAGATGTTCAATGTATCCAGAGGAACTGTCTCTATGGTCATGTCTGCATACCAAAACCATGGAAAGACAAGCACCGACAAATGCAATAGTGGACGCAAGAAGAAGCTGTGTGATCGAGACCGCCGGGTGCTAAAGCGCATTGTGACAAAGAACCATAAGACCACAGCTCCAAAAGTGACTGCAGAGCTTAACCAGCATCTTGCAAGCCCGGTAACGACCAGAAAGAACTGTACGTCGCGAGCTCCATGGAGCTGGATACCATGGGAGGGCTGCAATTGCCAAACCCTTCCTTTCGCACATCAACATTGAGCGGCGCAGAAAATGGTGTAATGACCATAAGAATTGGTCAATGGACCGGTGGAAGAATGTAGTCTACTCCGACGAATCCTCCTTTACGCTATTTCCATGTTCCGGTCGAGTTTACGTCTGGAAACAGCCTAAAGATGCTTATGACCCCGACTGCCTGACCCCAACCGTTAAGCATGGAGGCGGATCTGTGATGGTTTGCAATATCGTGGAATACTCTTGGCCCAGCTGTAGTACTGCATGGTAGGGTTAACCAGGTCCATCCCATGGTCCAAACGCTGTTTCCCAATGGCGGCGCCGTCTTCCAGGATGATAATGCACCAATCCACACGCTGGGGTCGTTAAAAACTGGTTTGAAGAGCATGTTAGTGAAGTAGAACGCTTGGATTGGCCTCCACAATCCCCGGATCTTAACATTATCGAGCATCTGTGGTGTCAGTTGGAGCAGCAGGTCAGAAGCCGATTCCCACCGCCGGCGTCTTTGGAGGAACTGGAGCAGGGTTTGCTCGAAGAATGGCTCAGGATTCCTCTAGCCACTGTCCAAAAGCTGTATGAATCAATTCCCCGACGCATTGCAGCTGTTATTGCCGCTAAAGGAGGACCAACTCCATATTAAGAATAAAAACCGCCATTTATCAAGGTGTTCATATTATTTTGTCCAACCCCTGTATATATATATATATATATATATATATATGGGATAAATTTCACAACACGTGAAATGAATGAATGCTGCAAACCCACTAGGAAAAAGAAAAAAGATTCCAAGGCCTTTCGTGTATTCATTCCCTCACGAGGTGTAGCTCTGAATACACGAAAGGCCTTGGAATCGTTTTTCTTTTTCCTTGTGGGATTGCAGCATATATTATATATATATATATAATATAATATATATACTATATGATCAAAAGTATTCGGACACCCCGGAAAATCCGCATTTCTGCAAATATCACTTCGCCGAAAGGTATGCTGGGAAAAAGCGTGGCGAAACTATAATGCTGAGGTGTTCTGTTAAGTTATCAGTAACTGTTGTGAAGCCATGCCGCGCGGACGTGAACTCTCCGAGTTCCAACGTGGACTCGTCATCGGATGTTATTTAAGTAACGTTTCTATACGAAACATTGCAGCCAAACAGGATATACCAAAGTCGACTGTAGCGGATGTTATCATGAGATGGAAGCACGACGGTGCAACTAACGCGAAA
>JAJOZX010009664.1:0-57500 GCA_023014485.1 Bathynomus jamesi | reverse complement strand
CTACTGCAGATAACATAACCCCGCAAATGCTCCAGAATGTGTTTAGAAATGCTGCGGAACGATTTGAGCTGTGCAGGGATACTGATGGGTGTCACGTCGAATCCTACTCTTAATTATTTAATAAATGTTACCACTTTATCATTTTATGATTGAATTCCATATAATTTCCAAGTGCTTCACAAAAATAGATCCTGACTTTATGTACACCCTGTATATAAAAAATCTTTGATGCACAGTGAACTCTATCAGTCTTGGCCTAGTAAAATTCTTTCCCTCGAGTTGGAAATAAAACGTAAACTTGTTTTAAAATTGGGTAATAAATTGCTCACGTTGTCACAACATTTGAAGTCTAATGTGTCTCGCCTTGATTTCATTATTTTAAATAGTTCTATTTCGAAGTATGTATCAAAATTTTATGTCACCTCACTAACCCGTCAAAATTGTAAGCTTCAACAGTTGGGTTTAAACTTTAATCTTAATCGAGATGAAATTATTTCTAACTTTTCCTAAAACGTTTTATCAACTGAAGAAAAAAGAATTTTATTCTTGGGATTGGATTTTAAACTTCCCGTTTTTAAGCTTGATTTTTGTCGTTATTTTTTATGTTTGGAGAAACTTTGCCATGAAATTAGTCTTTTTCCCTCTTTCCTTCAACATTCTAATCCAGTGGAGGATATTAAGCTTTTAGTTTGATGAGTTTTAAGTTTTTTGTCCAGTTTTTAGTTTTAGTGATTTTAAAGTTCTCACGAACTTGCGGAGCGATAAGAATGTAATTATTTGTAAGCCTGATAAGGGTAAAGGTGTTGTTGTCTTAGAGAGACAAGACTATTTAAATAAAATGTATAATTTACTTTCTGATTCTACCAAGTTTTTGAAACTGCAGACTGATCCATTTAAATATATTGTGAAACTGGAGGACAGAACAACAACTTTTTACCATCTCTCAAAAGTCGTGGGCTTTTAATCAACCATTATGATAAACATTTTGCTTCAGGTACTAACCCAGAGGTTGTTTATGGCCTACCTAAGACCCATAAACCTGGAGTTCCGCTTCGTCCCATTCTTGCAGCCATAAATACTCCAAGTTATAACCTCGCAAAATTTTTGGTCCCAATCATAGACCCTCTCACACGTAGTCATTTCACTTTGTGAGGTTCTTTTGAGTTTGTTGATTGTGTCACCAAGTTGAAGTTTAAGGATTGTTTCATGGCTTCCTTTGATGTTCAGTCTTTGTTTACCAATGTACCTGTATTAGAAACTTGTGATATTATTATAAATTCTTTGTTTGGCTCCACGAATGACATTTTGGGATTAAGCAAACAATTATTTTCAAAACTTTTAAAGTTATCAGTCCAGGATACCATTTTTTTTTTTAATAAAGAACTTTTCCACCAGCACGAGGGAATGGCAATGGATTCGCCCCTTGGTCCGTCTTTTGCTAATAGTTTTCTTTGCTTTCACGAGGAAAAGTGGCTGGGGGCTGTCCGCCTGACTTTAAACCTATTTTATTTAAACGTTATGTAGACGATTGTTTTATCATTTTTAAGCATAAAGATCACGCCCCTTTGTTTTTAAATTACATTAATACTGATCATCCTAATATTAAATTCTCTATGGAAGTAGAAGAACACAATAAAATTTCGTTTCTTGATGTTACCATAAATAAACATAGTACAGGCTTCTCAATACAAGTATACAGAAAACCAAGTACCACCCAACTCGGTACTCATTTTGTCAGTAATATCCTACTTAAGTTTTAAACTAGCTAGTATTAAAAGTCGTATTTTTAGAGCCTATCACCTCTGTTCAAGTTGGTCTTCATTTAACTTAGAAATTCAGTATCTTAAGATATTTTTTAACTATAATTTTTATTGCACTTCAACTACTGAGACGTTAATTTCAAAATTTGTAAACATCGTATATTCGCCCAAAATAAGTCAGTCCACGGTTTCGAAACGGAAGGTTTATCTGAAACTTCCTTTTTTAAACCAACTAACTTTTCGACTTAATAAAGATGTCCACTTTATTTTGGACAGACACTTCCTTCAATGCGATTTCATAATTATTACTTCTAATCCTAATTCACTTCAATTCTTTTTTCGACATAAAGATCACCTCTCCGTGCTTTTGAGATCCTTTGTAATTTATCTGCCAAAGTCACTATGTAGGCAGACTGCCCTGCAGTTAAAACTTAGACTTTCGAAACATTTGGGTTTTTCTTATCGAACTTCTCGCCCTTTCCACTCCTGAATCCTCCGCTATTCGGCATCATTCAGAATCAGAGACCCATGACCACCCGTACCCACAGGACTCCTTTACGATTTTGCCGTCTGCTTCTAATTCGCTTGATCTCAAAATTTTAGAATCCTTTTTTATCAAGAGATTAGATCCAGAATTAAACGACAGCCTTTCCTCGATAAAATTACATACTTCATAATCAACCAACCAACACCTTTTCAACACAACTAACGCACTAACTTAGCTTCTTACTACTTTCCTTTCTCTCCAGTTGTCATTTGCATCTCTTACCATCCAGGTTAGTCCTTTTAAATTTTATTATTTTTAATGGGTTTAACTTTTGTTTTATTGTCTTACAATCCAGATAATTTTTTTAAACTATTTTTTTAACTAGTTGCTTATTGTATTAAGGTTTTATTAGTATGTACAGTATATTTATCTGACATTTTTGGATGCTTTCCTTAGTTACTGAAGATGGCCCCTGAGTGGACCGAAACGTTTGGCCAATAAATGTTGAGAGTCGTATCTCTTGTCTTTATATTCCTATTCATTATATATATATATATATATATATATATACACACTACTACTACTGTGCAAAAGTCTTAGGCACCCTTGCACAGTTACATTTTTTTTTTAATAATGTTGAATATTTCAGCATGTTAGCGTTGTTTTATTATAATGTATAGTCATTGTGAATAATCTGTTATTAGGCAGTTTAACGAAGAAAACGGATGTTTCATCAAAACGTGCTACTGCTGGAGATAGAACGGAATTTAACACAAAGCTTCTAGATACTATTTTTACAAGATATTCTAAGCTCATTCAGTAACAGTTTGTGAACAGAACCTCTATTATATGTTTTTGTAATTGTTTAATGCTCCTAACTAAATGGAAATTTTTTTTTAATAAAATTTCTTAATTGTTAATTTTCTCTTTTTCCTGATTATAAAGGAATAAAATTTTACATTTTACGAGCAGGGTCAATCTCAGTCAGAAATATCGCGACAAACTGGGGTATCAAGATGTGGTATTCAAGCAATTTTGAAGAAGACGGCGCGAAACAGGCAAAGTTGAAGATCGAAAACGCAGTGGAAGGCCAAGGAAACTTTCTAAAAACGATGAGAGACACCGTAAGCTAATAACTCTCAGAAATAGACGAAAATTTAGTGAGGATCTTTGGCAGAACTTGCCCAGACCTCAGGATTACGAGTCCACTCATCCACCGTGAAGAAATCACTCGTCAGAAATGGTTTTAATGGTCGAATGGCAATCAAAAAGCCATTTCTCAGGAAAGGAAACGAGTCAAAGAGGTTCAAATATGCTCAAAAGCGCAAGAATTGGAATGCTGATCAGTGGAAAAGGGTCCTCTGGAGTGACGAGTCAAAATTTGAAATTTTTGGCAAAAGAAGACAGTATGTGAGAAAAAGAAACGGAGAACAATTCAAGGAAATATGTTTGCAGCCAACAACTAAGCATAGTGAAGGATCTATCCAAGTTTGGGGCTGCATTTCAGCAAATGGTGTTGGGGATCTTATCAAAACTGATGGAATACTGAATGCAGAAAGATAGATCTTAATTCATCACGCTGCGCCATCAGGTCGGAGATTAATTGGGCAAAATTTTATTTTTCAACACGACAATAACCCTAAGCATACTGCCAATGTAGTCAAAACCTATTTGGAGAATAAAAAAGAACATGAAGACGCGCAACTGATGGAGTGGCCCCTCCAGAGCCCTGATTTAAATATTATTGAGGCTGTTTGGGATTATTTAGACGGAAAGAAGCGAGAAAAGCAGCCAAAATAGAAAGAAGAGCTATGGCAGGTTCTTTTAGATGCATGGAACAACATTCCAGCGGATTTCTTATAAAAATTCCAAGATAGCGTTCCAAATCGAATCGCAGCAGTTTTGCAGGAAAAGGGCAGTCATACAAAATACTGACTTTCGACATTTGTATGCAACTTTTCAGTACTTATGGTGATGATAAATCTTGAAGCTAACGTGTATTTTAACCTTTGAAAAAATCTTGTATTGATAAATTTTCTCAATTTCAGACCTGCTTAAGACTTTTGCACAGTAGTATATATATTAGTGGTGGACCGGATATCCGCATCATTTTTAACATCCGCATCCGCACTTCTGACTGCGGATGTTACCTCTAATAAATTATGCAATCTACACTTAAATTAGCTTATAAAGTAGCTTATAAGGCCCAGTCATGCACATTTCATGTAAAATATTAATTATTAATGAACAAACATATATATATAAACCTCAAAATATAAATAGCTGGTAACAGAAAATTGAATGAAACTTGTTTCATTGAATTTTCTGTGGCTGAAACTTTTGAGTTATTATTTTTATCATAATGAAAACATTAATATTAATTCTTATGATTGCCTGCCATAATAGTAATATCACGAAATTTGAAAAATTATGTCATATATTCATAATTCTATATTATATTGATAGATTAAATATCCGCATCCGCAGATGTTGAAAAACTGACATCCGGTCCACCACTTTATATATATATATATATATATATATATATATATATATATACTAGCCCCTCTCTAGTATGGCAGAATTGGTTCCAGGGACATACCCAACTAGTGAATTTTCCGGACTACCCAGTGTTCCACCCTCTACAATCTGGTATGCATCACTGGTACACTCCTGTTAATAATTCGCAAAACGCAACAGTGTGCCGTTCAGAACATTTAGATAAATACAGAATATGACATTAAAATTTCCCAATAAATTTTGTTTCACTTAAAAATTATTTGAAAATACACAATTTATTTTTTTATAACAAGAAAATTATATAATTTCTTATTGAAGCATAAACTTTAAAATAAGTAACGTGAAGTATGACTGGATATACCTTTGTTTTATTACGAGGTGCCCGACTACCAACATGCTGAACTAGAAAACATATATATATGTGTGTGTGTGTGTGTGTGTGTAGAGACCAACCGGAAATTCCTTTCCTCGCCGTTCTCAAAACATCACGGAATCAAAACAAAGGCTATACAGTACACGTGGGCACGAAACAGGCACACGGAGAAAACAGATTTTGTGGTATTTCCCGAAATGACCGCCAGAGGACGTTACCAAGGCCTATAAAATGCAGGTTCTTTCTCAAATCACTCTCACTTGCCATCTTCTCGTTTGTGTCATTACGTCTCTCAGCGCCTTCATCAGTAACACCACTCGTTACGTCACCCGCTCTCCGGCCTTCGCCGGAGAGTGGCCCGCTGTTCCTTCAAGGATCCGATCAAGCATACACGAAGTCTATCATCAAGTAAGGCCCCCTACAATTTCATCCTGCAAGAAGCAACATCACTGCTGAAGGAGTTCCGTTGGCCCCCTTTTCAACAAGTCTCTACCGGCACTAAACACTCATCCTCTCGCCGGTAAGGCCAGTCCGCCTGCAGAAGCAATCCTTCGAAGCCAGGTCCGTAAACCTTCTATTGGGCTAAAAGCCACAAGCCTACCCTTGCCTTCGTGTTAAGCAATTCCCGTGGTCTGCATAGTGTAACCGCAGCCTAGAGAATAGTCTATACCCAAAAATGTACGCAAACAACCGGTAAATTAAATGTGGGTTTACACGAGGCTAGTTACACGACCGTGAGCACGCTTATTCCACGCTTTAGTGATGTCTTCGGTCGTGGCCTAGGCGTGAAAGTGTCTACACAGTAAATTATTTACGACACAAAGTATATCAGTGTTTACCATGGACTGACTCGTGTAGGATGCTTGCAACTTGTTATTGAATTACTAGCTCACGAATTGCTTAGATATATCTCTGGTGCAAGGAAACGACAGCGTAGAAGACAAATATGGCAGAGAGATTCGATATGTATGCGAAAAACTTTAGGTGCCTCAGAAAATATATGTAAAGAACTGACTGTGGAGGATCCATCTGAATTTGGTAACATGTTTAGAGTGAATTAAAATCAGTTTCAATATCTACTCGATCGTGTTTCCCCAATGATTAAAAAAAAAAAAAAAGATACTAATAGCTACGAGAGAAGCTATTCCAACGAAATTAAAAGCGGAAATAACACTGCGATTTTTGGCCTCAGGAGATTTCTATAAAAACTTAGAATACTTGTTTAGAGTCCCCAAGTATACGATCAGTAAATTTATACCTGGAGTGTGTGATGCTATTTATAAATGCTTGGAGGAATTCATCAAGGTAAGTAAAACATTGAACAATATCAAATTTTATTGCTATTCTTTTCAGATTATACGTAGCATGTAAATATTTATTAAAGATTTGCATAAATCCAGTCCGATACATCGGAATCAAAGACCAACAGGCGCTGTAGAAGCACCCGTAGATGCAGAACAAGTAGTCGGTAATGTGGTCAATGGCTGTTCTGAGTCTTCAAAAGAAGCCATTTTCTCCTTCAGAGCCATTTCTATTATTCGATTTTGTAGATTCAGTGACCGTAATGGCGGAAGTTCCGAAAGAATTGACGATATACATCTTCCAAAATGATCATGAGTATTTTCTTTCCTCGCCGCATCCGCCTTTCGTGAAATTTCGCACAGCTTCTCAATTACGATGTTCATGTAATCACGATTTCCGTCCAGTTTTGCCTGTGTTCTTGGTATATGTGTTTTGTGCAGTTGGCGTTTTTGCGGCTGATTGGTATCTGTTGTAGCATTTTCCTCTTCGTCTTCAATCCCACAAGCAATGTCCGATTGACAAAATACCTAGGACACAAAATATATTTAGAGTATCTATATCTATCTAAAATGCTCGTGTGCACACACACACACATTATATATATATATATATATATATATATATATATATATATATATATTATAATTTTTTCAGATTCCAGAAACAATGGATGACTGGAAGGCGATTGAAAATGGTTTTAAGCTGAAGTGGAATTTCCGTGGCTGCATTGGAGCATTGGATGGGAAGCACATAGTGCATCAGACTACTTTAATTATAGAAATCTCAGTCTTCTGTTACTTGCTATCAATTTGGAACCATATAAGGTTGATAAGGTTGTCAGAACTTCTTGTGCTCTTCATAATTGGTTGCGTAAAACATCGTCCATTTATTTCACACACGGGCTTGTTGACATCGAGGATGTCGACTGTTGTAGTGTTACTCCTAGGTTTTGGAGGAATTTAGGTGCAAATATAGGAGTCGGGAACTTGTCAATGCCCGCAGGTGTTCGCAATTATGCAAGGAATGCAGGTCAACTACGGAATGAATACTGTGCGTATTTCAACACGGATGGAGCTGTGCCAGTGTGCCATGGCAATGGAATATGTATGATTCACAATACAAACGTGAATTAACACACACACACATTATATACCTCGGTGGTATAGTGGTTAGCGTCGCTCACTACGAATCCATCGGCCCAGGATCGAGACCCGGTGACGGCAGCCGGCGCGCAGCAAAACTCGGTTGTTCATCCTTCCGCACAATAAAGTGGTTGGTAGATAAATGGGTACCCTGGGTGGCCTAGTGGTTAAGACGCTGGGCTGCTGTGGGGCGTGGGTCGGATTCCACGTTAAACTGTAGGTCTAAGGTGGAGTGAAAAGCTTGACCTTCGTCAGAATGAAGAATTCGGGAGGAAACTAACCAAAAGTTATATGCATGTGCGTCAGTATGTATCGTATCTGTTATACAATATTCGCAATGTAAGTGTAAATATAACTTGTGTAAGCCCATATCATGCATCTTTAAAAGTAAAAACTTACCAAATTTGATTGGGTTTCCCTTTGTTGAATGTGTAGCCTGATAAACGAATTCATTCTCTTGAACCACACCACTTTGGGCAGGTAAATTTCATCAGCTGAAGAACCTGAGCGTTGGCTTTGTTTTATTTTTTTAATTTCTTGGCAATAGGAAGAACGAACATTTTTAAACTTCCGCAGGACCTGTTCTTTATTAAACCCTTCAATGTTCGTGTCTTTCGCAATGCGTTCCGCTGCAGCTACTCTTTCATCTTTGTTTCGGTACATTTTTGGCCTGGGGATTCCAAAGGCATTGTTCTGCTTCATATAAATCTAAGAACTTCAATGTTGTATTATCACTCATTTTTAAAAAGTTTACTTTCTCACTGCTATTCATTTTTAATTATTTTTAGGAATAATTTATATGTATACACTCGTTTCATGAATAATTTATCCGCTGCCACTCTGTGCTATTGACGATTCACGACTGAAATTTTCTAAGTGTTGGAATGTCCACGAAACAGTCGTGAAGGAGTGTCCTTGAAAGCGTGGTCAACGATAGAGTAGTTTACACGGAGGGTGGCATATGAAAGTAAGCACCACGATCGTGAAACTAGCCTTTTTAACTCTCTCATTACGACAATTATTTTACCATATTCAATTATCTTACTGTATTTGTATCCGCTTGCTTATTTGCTCATCTATGCGTTTCATTTGACTTGCCTAATCCATTTACTGTACCATACCGTACTTTCATTATCTCAGTTATTATTGGCTTAATTACTTATTGTGCATTCACTGCTGCATATCTCATTAGTCTACCTAAATTAGTGTTTATCATCATTGTACTTAATTAACGATTATACTGTGTAACCATTTCGTATTGCCAATAATTAGTCATCTTTAACATAATATAAATACCATTATAGAATTGTTAATCACTGTGAACGAATAATTCATTTATTTTCCTAATTAAACACAAAACAACAAAGTAATTTCTCTCTCCTCATTAAATAATGTTTGTTTGGACTGTAACCCCCAAACTGGTGACCCCTAATTATTCAATTCAATTCATTAATTATAGTAAGCCTACTTTCTTGTCCACATCAAACTGGTGATATACAGTATATATATATATATATATATATATATATATATAACCTGTCAATGTGAACACCCAACTAAACTGACCACTTTTCTGCCGTGCAAAAATCATATATTTATAATGTACATTTTTCTCAATGACCAATTTTACACATCTAAAAATAGTTTTTGTTCAGAATTTAATCTGTCAAAGTGACCGAACGATATTAATTAAAACAAAATGTTCTTACAGCTTAATCCTCTCATGACTCATACTTACGAATTTTGGAAAAACTGTTTCCACAGTTAAAAGTTAAGAGGAGTCCATTTCATTACGAAATTGCACTGTTATTTTTAAATTGGTAGAATCTTTTTTAAAGCTCAAACACTTAATAAAAAAAGTCTTTCGCTCTTATTTATTAGCTTCCTTCCAGAAATATGATTTTTTTTTACTAAAGTGACCACCTCCTTAAAGTTACTACACTTCTGTTTGATCCTGATACTGGTCACTTTATGCAGGTTCTACTATATATACTTCTCTCACTATTCCACGCTACGCACGCACGCATCTTACATACTACACAATCTTTTCAGAATTAGAAAAACAACAAAGACCTCGACTTTGGCTCTCTTCTTCCTCTATGCGAGGGGTGGGGGAGTGTAGTGGGCATTCGCCTGCATACAACCTTACAAAGGTTCCGCGCGATGATTCCTCATTTCGCGAAGGTCAAGCTTGTCGCCCCTCCTCTCGAGTTGGCCTGGTGAAATAGTGAGTTGGTTTCTTGTGCTCTCCACCACGTCACATAGCCAGGTACGCCAGTGTGTGTGTGTGTGTGTGTGTGTGTGTGTGTGTGTGTGTGTGTGTGTGGAAAAGTTTATTGCGAGACCAATAGTCCGTATGACAGGTAGTAAAACTACAAACTGAAACAAATAAAAAAAAAAAATGAAAATAATAATAATAAAAATAATGAAAAATATCGGTACCAACGTCGAAGTTAAGTGGAGTTACAGAAACTTTTTCATACCATGAAGTCCACAGCTTTGATGACATACAGCAGGATTGATAAATAGCTTGTATAATTGAGTTGGCCGATTTTTTAATTCTTTGCATTAGACTTTATTGAGCGCTTGGTACCTCCGGGAGGATCGAGACAGTATGGTTAGCAAACATTCGCGAAGCTGAGCATCTTGGTGCTAACTTATGTCGGAGTCTGAAAGAATTTATAAAGAAAATTTATGGTTCTGCCAAAACCATTTTTATAATTCGCCTTGAGTCGCTGCCCATAAATATTAGTACAGAAGGTACGAAAGAGTGTCTTTAGATTCATTTGTAAAGAATCGAAAGTTCCCTATAGTCGTGTATGCGTTAGCACCGAGGATTCGATATTGTTTTCTTATATCTCGATCATCACTCAAGGAGCTGGTGATAATGCGACCCAAATACTTAAATTCTTGTGCTTCCTCTATTGGCAACTCGTTTTGAAACTAATATCAGCTGGCTGATTCGAGCTTTTGGGATGGAATTGCAAAACCTTTGAGTATGCAACATTAAAAAGAATATAATGGTTCTGCAAATATAATTCGTATATCTTAAAAAGGTAACCCAGACCTTCAACAGGACCTATTAACACCATAGCATCATCTAATCGTAAAAGATTGGTGGGTATACACTGTAGGGTGGCCCACTTTTCAATTTTTTTTTAAAAGTATAGGTTATCGTAGTTTTTCCCATTATTTGGCACTATACTAGCACATTGGTACCATTTTTACAAAAATTGATCAATATTTAGGGGTCTCGCATCGACCTTGAAATTACGAGGTTTTTTTTAAAATGCGTACTTTTTAACTTTTTACTGAATCAAGATAAATCATTAAGTAGGGATGTTTTCTGAATCCTCTTGATGAGAGAAGTCGTTTGGTGTGCCTTCCAATGTCATACGACTAACGGTTTAAAAGTTGTGCCTGTATACATGTAATACCAATGTGCTAGTATAGTGCCAAATAATGGTAAAAACCACGATCACCTATACTTTTCAAAAAATCAGCAAATAGCAGACAAATAAGGAAGAAAGAAACAATAACTTAAACAATCACTTTTGCATTGTATTGACCACTATCACACGTCACTGGCTGCAACGTTGTCCCTCTGTGCTATGTCATCGTGGCGAGTGATGACTTCTTGAAGTCGCCGAGCTCTTTCCGGTTCTTTTCCACCACTTGCAGAAGATCCTGCAGCTGTGCCTCGTCCTTTGTGACCGTGTTCGCATAGTCTTGTATCAGTTGGACTCCTCTTTCAGCGACGTCATTGGTGACCTGGAGATTAGAGATCACATCCTTCAGACGACAAAAGTCCTCGTTCTCGTCCCACTTATCAGTTGGCAGGGTGAGCCACGAAGACCCATACATCTTCAGACCTGCAAATAAGAACCAGGAGGACTCGTCGATCAGGTCGGGGAGTAGCGTCATCTCGTCGACTGAGACGTTCTCGTATGTGAAGTCTTTGGGTACAGGGAGGTGGGACAGCTTCTCTGCCATCTGTTGCTGCATAGAGCGAAGATGACGGTCTGAGGCCTCAGATACCAGAAGTGCCGCCTCATCACTGCCAGTGACGCTTCTGCCACCTCGCGGTCCACTGCCCTATACCTCAGAAAACGCTGGTATAGTACCAGGTCATTCGACGGCACATCAGCTGCTACAGGGGCCGCCAACCAAGCTGGTACGGCGATGAACACCACGATCCTGTGCAGTTTGTCGACCAGCTCGGCGTCGAGCTCCAGCTGCCTACTGAACATCAGCAGTTTTGTGTAGAGATGACCTGAAACAGAATAGGCACCATTGTAAGTAAGACAGGTTTATTGTTACCAATTACTTTGTTTGCGTTATAATGAAATGTTTATCTTTGAATAACATTTAAACTTAGCTCTAGATTATTTTTGTTTGAAAATACTAACTTTAGCCATCCATCTTGCGTGATGGTAGGCTCCTGGGCGCATGAGGTGAATGCCACGGCGTGGTTGTGTCCCGAGTACCAGGAGCGTGATCTCTGCCACTTCCCGGTAATCGTCTCTGATGAAACCAGAAGCTATGCTCAGGAAGCTGACAGCCGCGTCCCGGAGTTCTATTAGCCACGTACTCTCCGCCAGATTCTCGACCTGCAGATTGCAGTAGGTCGAGAGATCGAGCTCGTCCCATCTTCAAAAATAATAAACAAGAAAATTGTGTGAGAAAACTCTGAAGTTCCGGTTTGGCTTGCTGTTTTATAAACTAGTGGAATATCATGTGTGTCCTAACTTTACCTTGCACAAAAGATGAACTAACCTTCTCTTCAACTGCTGAAACAAAGGGTCAGTTGGTGCCGTAGTCCTTCCGAGCAGGGTGACGGCTACTGCCCCCACGATAAGCTCTAGGACGTCAGTTTCTCGTTTTCTGCTCTTTTGGAGTAAGTGCCACTCTTTCCACAATGCCTCTAGCTTCCGTTCGCAGTTGAGCTTTGTGATTGTTTTAATGCGGGCCACGTTCCAAAACTTTAAGACGTTGTTTACGGCTTCTTTGAATGCGTCTTTCCTGTTAGCAGTGTACTGGATAACACTGAAGAAGTATTGCAAAACCTGCCGTGTTGTTGGCAATTTGCTACCACTGATGGAGGACGACGGTTGGCCAACTAAAAAAATTTCCGAGGCCGATCTTAGAGGAGGTAGCGATGTTATTTTCGCCTTTCCTTTTGATGACTCTCTATTTGTAGCTTCAAGAGTTCTTCCAGTTATGGTTGCCATCGATTTGTCCATGACAAAGGGTGAGGAACTCAGACAGAATTTCAAAATGTTATGAGCTGCAAAAAAAGAAATAGGTTAAGTACCTGGCACAGGCATAGTGCATTTTCTAATTACCTATATATATTATACATTCCGCCCGGGTATGGTGACTCATTTTTTTGAAAAGTATAGGTGATCGTGGTTTTTCCCATTATTTGGCACTATACTAGCACATTGGTATTACCTGTATACAGGCACAACCTTTAAACCGTTAGGCGTATGACATTGGCAGGCACACCAAACGACTTCTCTCATTAAGAGGATTCAGAAAACATCCCTACTTAATGATTTATCTTGATTCAGTAAAAAGTTAAAAAGTACGCATTTTTAAAAAAACTAGTAATTTCAAGGTCGATGCGAGACCCCTAAATATTGATCAATTTTTGTAAAAATGGTACCAATGTGCTAGTATAGTGCCAAATAATGGAAAAACCACGATCACCTATACTTTTCAAAAAAATTTGAAAAGTGGGCCACCCTAGTATACAGGGGCGAACACAACATTTCTTAAAGGGGGGATGGACACACACACACACACACACTATATACATATATATATATTAGTGATGTAGCGGATGTCATTTTTTTCACATCCGCGGATGCGGATGTCTACATTTTCGTTATTTTTTAGGATATATTCGAGATTTGTTGTGTTTAACGTATATAATAAGTTATTATATAGAGAGAGCTGTAGCTATAATGTAGTATAATTGATTAATTGTACAATAATTGCTGTACTTTTCTCTGAACATATAAAATAATATCAAGCATCTAACTAATATAGAAATCAATTAGTGAATTCGCTGCAAATAAATTCGTTATATTTTGTTGAGTTTCAGCCACAATTAGAAACCATAATTGTGTTACCAGGATGCGAGACGTGAACCCAACTCAAATGCACCCCACCGACCTCTTTCCCCAACCTCCACCCTTATAGAAAGAGATCTTTAATTAGCTTGATAACTATTTATATTAAGTTTAAAGTTTTATTAGGCATATTTATAAATGAGTAATTAAAATAAAGTAAACTAAGATGTTCATCGTTTAATGTTCAAACTTAATTATAGGAAGGTTATGCTTAAGGAACATTAATTTTTCTGCCTTTTCTGCTGCCAGTCTGTTTCTCTTTTCATCATATATTAATCCAGCACTGCTAAATAATCTCTCGCTTGGTACGTTTGTTGGAGGACAGGCTAAATGTTTCCTTGCAAGTTTACTCAAGTATGGATAGATATTCTGCGTATTTTTCCACCAACTAATAGGATTGTCACATGCAGCCAGGCGTTTTTCTTGGTGATAGCTCTCGATCATTTTTACTACATCTTTTGACATCGCGTAGTCTCGTCATTGCTGCTTGACTCAAGAAATTGAGACAGATTCTGTGATAGATTTGCTTGCTGAAGGTGTTGGTTCTGTCACTGAAACTTTTATTCTTTTGGTGGGTGGCGAAGCGACAGATTCAAGAGATTGAAGCTCTTCAACTGCTTTGCCAAGTGATGATTTAACTCGTTCTAATGTACTAGGTGAAAATAACTTAGCTTTGTAACGTGGATCTAAGTAGGTTGCAAGAGAGTAACTTCATACAAGAACAGCCTCTCGTCTTGTCGCTTGCATCACTTTTGCGCACAATGAACTAGTTCTATTAATATAGTAGAATTTGATAATTTCCGCTTATTAATGACGTTTTATCTCAACGATCCACATCCGCAGTCCAAAGTGCGGATGCGGATGCGAGAAAATGTGCGGATGTTCCGCGGATGCGGATGCAGATGACCTACATCACTAATATATATATATATATATATATATATATATATATATATATGATACACACAGACCGTGCATGGAACAAGGAACTCTTCTAGGAAAATTAAATCCACTATAGTCCGAATAAGTAATGGTAAATGACAAACACTATAGTTTTTCTTTTTCATGATGTTAGCCCGACGTGGGCAACGGGTCACTCGCAAAGAGGTCCCAAAAATATAGCTTCCCTCACCAGCTATCTGCAAAGCAGATAGGATCCAGCTTTGGGACAGGATCTAGGGTTTAAAGCAGCCTAGCCCCGCTACATTTAGCACCTCAATATAAGCAAAAGACTCGCTGCCTTCACGTCAGATTGAATACATCAAAGAAAAAAAAGGGCTGTAGCGGGGCTAGGCTACTTAAAACCCTAGATCCTGTCCCAAAGCTGGATCCTATCTGCTTTGCAGATAGCTGGTGAGGGAAGCTATATTTTTGGGACCTCTTTGCGAATGACCCGTTGCCCACGTCGGGCTAACATCATGAAAAAGAAAAACTATAGTGTTTGTCATTTGCCATTACTTATTCGGACTATAGTGGATTTAATTTTCCTAGAAGAGTTCCTTGTTCCATGCACGGTCTGTGTGTATCATATAAAACCTCAGGGAACCATTCTGATTTCATTCCCATATATATATATATATATATATATATATATATATATATATATATATATATATATATTTAATATGAACAAAGGAACTTTCATGTCCTCGTTTTTTAAACAAAATATTATGGTTCACTATCGTACGCATTGCTTATATCCAAGAAACAACTGTAAATAGTTGAATTACTGTCAGTGTATTTAAATACAATTTCCTTCAATACATAGAAACACAAATAAATTCAGTCTGACCTTTTAAAACCAAACTGATTAGATGTCTAATTAAATTACTAGTGAGACAGTGACCAATCTATCTGGTGGTACCTTTCCTATCACGAATGCAAAATTATAGCTAGTTACGCTTAATACTTCCGAATCACTCATACTTAAATCGGCGTTATTGTATAGTAAATAGCAGTTTACAATAAAATGCATTCGTTGTCCAAGTGTAATTCAATTCCTAACAACCTTACATTGTCGCTTGGTGGAAATTTTATATATTTTGTCAAATTTTATCTTATTAAGAACGCAAAGGGCCTTCCATATAATAACTCGTTTTATATAACGTGTTTCTTTACTACTGAAGGTACAACGCACTTGCTGAACTCTGCAACTACTTCTCAAATGATTTTCTTGATGCAACACCAGAAACCCCCGACATTTCCAGGTTTTATAGTTTGGTAGACACCTTGTAATAGCTATTCATGTTAAGAATTACATTTTTATACGCTATGCATATTAAGAGTTACAATCTTAGTAGTCACTGCACAAAAATATTTATTTCCATTTATTAGAGCGTGGTTGTACTTACGCCAATATTAGTAGAATTGTAGCGGGTACTTTCTTAAAAAATTAAAATTTTCTGCTGCCAAATTAGAAATTAGACACTTTTGTAAACAGTTTCACTAATTGTATATACGACTACCTTTTGGTTTTCTAATAATATACATCAGTTTGGTTGTTTACACTTAAAAACAAATTAACTGTTGGCATAGCGCAACGTTCCCGCACGTGAATGAGAGTCTATAAGGTTAATGGTTATTTAGGGCAATATTCGAGTAGCGCAGTTGCTTCGTCCAGTATGAAGCCAGTGTGAATTTGGTGAACCCGTATGTCGGTTCGCCGTTGGCTAAATATAGAACTACATCGTGCTACCTGGGTACAGTTCATTTTCTTTACCGTGGCTCATACGTCAAACCTACTACGTAGCAAGGGCTGAAACGTAGGAAGCATCGTCGATCAAATGAAACCATCAAAGAAAGTATTGAGTTTTAATGAAACTATTTACTAGGGCGAAATGTTGAAAGAAAAACGTAGTTTTATAAATTTGTCCACGAAATAAATAATACAAAATAGCGTGTTGCAGTTGAAACGCGATGTGGGTTTATTAATTAGGTTATTACTTATGGCTAAAACTCTAAACGATGTTGTTATTATTATTATTATGATATGCGCAATCATATATAATTTATATTCTTCATTTGTTGCGGTGGTTAAAGGTTTTCTCCCTGTCTACGCAAATGGTTTTAGTCACTTAATTGTTTTCGGATCACCCGAAGATCAGGGCCCCAAGTATTCTTGTTTTTTGATTTACAGTACCAAATATAATAATAAATTAAACTGAATGCCCGGTTAGGTCAACTGTACGTCCTTGACGATTGGTTAGGTTAAGTCGTGATATTTTCGTTAGTTTTAACGAAGATATCATTTGGTAATTGAGGCTGGGGGCCCTGATCTTCGGCTGACCTTGTTTTCTAACATGTACAAAATTGCATAGGTACCAATTTCTTTTTTATTTTTTTTACCAAAATTTGCAAGTGACTGAGAACAAAATTTACTCGACTTTAAAGTTTGATATCTGATTTACCATTCCATAGTTTGTATTATTACTATTTGTCATATGAACTCTCGTCAGCCATTACACTTTTTCATTTCATAAGGAACTTGTAGCATAAATATCTCTAATTTAAAATACTTGAAATTCATCCGAAGTCCGGGCGTACTATTAATAATTTCGAAATAGTAGTTATTTCTAATTCATATAGGCCCTGTTTAAGACTGGAATGCGCGCAAATGAAAATAAAGTCTCGCACCGTAGTTTCCATTTTCGATACGTGGTTATTGAGACTGAAGTTTTTCTCTTCGTTACGTGGTTATCGAGACTCTTAGTTGAAGATTAGTAAATGCCCGAAGTGATAAACAAAATTGATTACACGTTACGTATAGACTTAGTGTTAATAAACAAACTGCACGCAGTGTCTAAATAGGTCCTATCTCTTAATACAAAATACCACATTAGATTACCCACGAGTACCTATTACTACCTAAGTTCAAATGGAGATTCCGCAACACTATTGTATTACTCGAACTCAATGAATCGTCCGCATTTGTTAACCAAAATAAAATGCAATCAATAATTTACAATTAACATTTAAAATGTTTAATGTTTTACAAAGAACACTTTAACGGGGGCGGAACAAAGACCTTCCGTAGTTTAATACTGCAGCGCTGGCCTCACAGATAGCATGATAATTAACGCAACTTACCTTACTATTCACTCATTTCCGGGAGAAATATTTCAACAAAAGTATCATTGTCTTCCAACATTCCTTTCCCTGACTAATATATATATATATATATATATATATAATATATATATATATATAATATATATATATATATATAATTATGCGGGTTGCTTCTACAGAGCTTCAATTTAATATTTAGGAGAAATCCTTGTCATTGGATTTCTCCTAAATATTATATATATATATATATAATATATATATATATATATATATATATATATATATATATATATATATATATATATATGCGTGTGTGTGTGTGTGTAATTCTAGCTCAACAGTCAGAGTCCAAGACTTCTATTGAGATATCCTGGGTATATATATATATATATATATATATATATATATTATATTACTACAACTCAGAATGGTCCTCTGAGCAACTTTTGTTGCACAAAGACCGTTACACAGAGTTCCTTGTTCCGTGCACGGTCTGTGTATAACATATCCGTGTGTGTGCGTGTGTGTGTGTATATATATATATAACAATTAATTTTAAAAGTTTCCATTTGTGAAGATGATTCTGTATAAGCGCCACATGATGATACGGAAGTTTGTCTGTCATCACAACATCGTCGCACATACTTGTAATATTTAAAATCTACAAATGTGAGTCAATTCGAATGATGTTAGCGAACGTCTTTGTCGACATTAAAGAGAGTCTAGGCCTCTGCGAAGCTTCTCACAACTTCTTTCTATCGAGGTCAAGCGTGTTGGTACACTGAAAGCGGAAGAGAATCGGAGAACCTATCACCGACCACTTCGCACTCAGGCCAGCTGATTCAGCAGGGGAAGCGGGTGAGGGAGGTTGGGGGGGAAGGGTAACGGAGGGAGGAAAACTACTAATAGCTTCACCCGAATCTAAGAAAAATTACCGTACCATAAAGAGGCGTTCGAGTATCGAAGTTTGACTTATGAGCAAATAGGATTCGCCATTATTCGACAATATATTTTCACTCACGTTATGTACCAAGTAGTAGCGGTAGTTCCACACGAACATACAACCGAAAATCCTCTCGAAGTTAGCCAATGAAGTAAAATTTAGAAAAGGAAGAGAAGCGGAGCACAAAGTAAACAAAAACTCGTATACTATTCTTACCCTTCCGGAAAAAAGCACATAAATATAAAATTTTTAGAAAACAAAAACATTTATAGTTTCAACTGTTTTTATAATAATAATAAAACCTTCGATGCATTATCCATTATATATATATATATATATATATAAACAAAAGCAAGGCAATAAAGTTCTATGACTCAACCAGACTGCTTACTGTATTATGATAATTGAAACCATTGTTGGATCCATTGGTGATGAACTACGTACGAAAGCCTCGTAAGTACATTGACCCTCTGTATAGTTTGCAAATAATTTGTTATGAGCTCAGAATAGGTGTATGAGTTGAGCGGTCCTTTCACAGAAACAGTTAAACCTTTACTTTCTTTCTATGTACAACTTAACCTACAACAGTTTGGGTCCAAGAATTAACTATATATATATATATATATATATATATATATATATATATATAAGGAAACAGGAAACGGCTTGAACGGAATCTGAATGGAATAATGTTCATCTGAAAAATATTTGTAGATTGGGGTTAGGTTAGGTAAAGCTAGATTAGGCCAGATTTAGTTGTGTTTGGTTGGCTAAAGTCAAGTGAGATCGAGGAAGTTAGATTAGGTTTTAAGTTTAGGTTTGTTTGCGTTTGCCAAAGTTAGTTCTGGAGGACGTTATATTAGGGTGAACCCTAATCGTGGAACCAGATTTATACCGAAGCTTGTTAATGTGAACCGGAAGAGAATTCCCTTTCATTTCGATTCCATCTTCCGGAACAATCATATAAAATATATATATATATATACTTACAAAATACATGTTACAATATTAAAAAAAATTTTGTTATAATAATATAATGAGCAAATGTCAAATGTCAATTGGACTATTTACTATCTACTGGGCTCTCAGATTAATTAAAAGTAAAATACAGTATATAAAATATTATATATATATACTGTATATATATATAGAGGGTGTCCCAAAAAAACTATATACTCTTTATTGCATCATATATTTTATAATTTAAAAAAAAACAAACAATATATTGTTATAGCAATTGCCAATGAAAGGTAAATTAGTAATCTAAGTGATCAAAATGTTATAGGAGTTGTTTGCATATAAAATTTAATTAACTACGCCAAGTGCTCAAAATGTTCTCCAGCGGCATGAATGCACTTTTGAATGCGTCGACTAACTGATTCGCAGACATGGACTAATGTGGATGCTGTGATGGTCCCGCATTTTTCCCTAATTGCATCCTTAAGGTGTTCGAGTGTTGCAGGTCTTGTCTTCGTCCTATCCAACGGTTAGGCAACGTTTCATCGAGGTACCTTCCGACATCACAATGATAATGAGGGGGGCTCCATCTTGTTGAAAGTAAAAGTCGTCGTTTCCAAACAACTTCCGAACTGCAGGTATAATTTCTGTCCGCAGCATGTCGAGATATGCGGCACCGGTAACTGTCCCATTAAAGAAAAATGGTCCAACCAAACCCCTGGATGATAAACCACACCATGCTGTTAATCCTGGTAAATTAACATGTTTATCCACATAAACGTGTGGATTATCAAGTGACCAGTACCTGCAGTTGTGTCGATTTACTGTGCCATTCAGCTTGAAGGTAGCTTCATCAGACCACACGATTTTGTTGGCAAACTGTACGTCTTCGGCTTCCATTGACTGAAACCATTCACAAAATTCGAGTCTGCGATCAGGGTCATCTTCAGTCATGGCGTGTAACAGACTTGGAATGTAGCTTTTGCATTTTGCCGACTTTAAAATCCGGTGAACATCTGATTTGCTGATTCCAGTCTCACGGGCGCATTGCCTAACTGATTTCTGTGGTGATCGATTAAATTTTTGCAACACTAAAACGGAGTTTTCATCACTCGCACTTGATTTGCGTCGTCCAGATCTTCGCTTGTGCATATCTTGAGCAGATCCCTCTGCCTCAAACTTGTCACGGATGCTTGTAATGGAGAGACGTGTCGGTGGCTTTGTACCAAATTCCCGGATCCATTGCCGCTGGAATTCGGACACATTCTCAAATTTCCAATACCATTTCAGAACACTTTTTCGTTGCTCCAGTGTCAAACGTTTACGCAACATGGGTTCTTTTGCTGAACTGAATAAAGTTGAATGCTGTAGAGATTGTATCGTGGAATGAGTGCGTAGGCTAAGTCCGAAGCAAGCTAGTGAGTGACTAGACTACGTTCGGTCCATAGGCTTCGCCATTACAAGGCCTTTGATAAAACAAGGCCAGGCTTAGTCGACGCATTCAAAAGTGCATTCATGCCGCCGGAGAACATTTTGAGCACTTGGCGTAGTTAATTAAATTTTATATGCAAACAACTCGCTATAACATTTTGATCACTTAGATTACTAATTTACCTTTCATTGGCAATTGCTATAGCAATATATTGTTTGGGTTTTTTTAATTATAAAATATATGATGCTATAAAGAGTATATAGTTTTTTTGGGGACACCCTGTGTGTGTATATATATATATATATATATATATATATATATATATATATATATACACACCTTACCTTACAAAGGTTTCGCGCGATGATTTCTCATTTCGCGAAGGTCAAGCTTGTCGCCCCTCCTCTCGAGTTGGCCTGGTGAAGTAGTGAGTTGGATTCTTGCGCTCTCCCCCTCACATAGCCAGGTACGCCCGGCTCATCGGGGATTGTTCTGAGCCAGGCGTCTAGACTTGTTTTGAAGATTTCCACTGCAACTCCCTTCGTGTTTCTTAGGTCTTTGGGCAACTGATTAAAGTTTTGTTCCTCTCACTACAAAACTATTTTCTTTCAGGGTTAAGGATGTTGCCTTCAATTTGGGAATACGACAGTCTACTGTTTCTACTTTCCACCGTTGTTTGGGGAGTTAATAGGGTTCAGAGTAAGATTAGGGACTAGTTTCTCCATTATTTTCCAAGTGTAAATAATGGTGTATCTCTCTCTTCTCCTTTCCAGTGAATATAGGTCTAGTTCGCGTAACCTTTCCCAGTAATTTAGTTCTTTGCACCCATTGATCTTGGCTGTGAAGCTTCTCTGGATCCCTTCCAGTTGTCTAATGTCTTCTTTTTATATGGGGATGTTAGGACCGAGCAGTATTCCAATTTGGGTATTATCAGGGTTTTCAGTAGAGGAATCATTACATTCCTATCCCTTCGTTTAAAGGTTCTCAATATCTGACCCGTTATTCTCTTTGCTCTGTTTACTGCTATCTTATTTTGTGTTTCAAATTTCGCATCATCTGTCATTACAACCCCTAAATCTTTTGCTTTCGAATTTATCTGAATTTCCTGTCCATTTGGGGTATAATATTCCATGGATTTTAGGTCTTCTCTTTTTCCGTATCGTAATAGCTGAAATTTCTCGGTGTTAAGCTTCATATTGTTGTCTTCCGTCCACTTGTAGATTCTGTTTATGTCGGTTTGTAGAGATCCTATGTCTTCTGGGTTTCTTATTTTTCTACTGATCTTTGTGTAACGTCCTTATCTGTCAGTTAGCATGATTATGAAGAGTAGTGGAGCTAATACTGTTCCTTGTGGTCCCGAGCCGAGGACTTCTGATTCTGATGAAGATACTCCTTGTACTGTAACGACTTGCCGCCGCTCACTAAAGAAATTATATATCCATTTCCCTACTTTCCTGTTATTCCCATATATTTCAGTTTATGTATTATGATTCCGTGGTCACACTCGTCGAACGCTTTAGCAAAGTCTGTGTATAGTACATCATAGTTTTCATTACTTTCAAGTGAATCAATAATGTTGTTATAGTGTTCCATTAGTTGTGATAGGCATGATTATCATTGGTTATCATTGAATTTTTTCTGAGTTTCCAAAAAGTCATAGATTTTCTGTCTAACTATTCTTTCAAATATTTTAGTGAGATGGGATGTAAGCGATACTGCCCTATAGTTTTTGGCCTCGGATCGATCTCCTTTATATATTGGGACTATGTTCGCGCTCTTCAGGATGCCCGGTATTTCTCCCATGTCAAGTGATCGTCTCCATATCCAGTATAGGGGCTCAGCGATTGCATTCTTGCAGTTTTTGATCAGTGTGGCATTCCATTTATCAGGTCCTGCCGCTGAGTGTGTTTTAGTTTCTCTATGGCTTGTGTAATATCATCCGTCGTAAAGTCGAAATCCGTTATACTTTCCCCTTGTGGTTCTTCTTCAAAGAACGCGTTTCTATCGCATATCAATTTGTCAGTTTTTGGGATACTGAAAGATGATTCGTACCGAGCTCTTAATATTTCAGATACTTTCTGTTAGATCATCAGATAAATCACTGTTCTCATTTTTTAAAGGTCCGATAGTCGCATGGTTTTTCGACTTTCTTTAGCGAAATTATGGAAGTACTTTGAGTTAACCTTATATATATATGTGTGTGTGTGTGTGTGTGTGTGTGTGTGTGTGTGTGTGATTAAATTATGTGTAAGTAATTTAATATACAAATTCCTGACTGAGAAGTATTAATTAATTTACAACAGAAACGAAGTAATAGTTGAAAATACAATATATTAAAGATATTTCAAAAATGCAGTTTAAACAATTGATAGTTAAATACGAGAAATGATACAAATAATAGTACTTTCCCTCTTATAGTAAAAGGGGGAAGTAAAAGACAAAATGGATGAACATCAATCTTTTATTATATGAGAATCAAAATTGCGCGTGATGCGGCGGTAGGATCTATATATATACTGTAAGAAGGAAGCATGGCCAACACGAGAAAGGACTATTTTACAAATATCTATTGGGGTGGGGGGGGGACTGTTTTTTTTCGCCCTGGTTGACTATATACAAGAAATGAAGGATCATTGAAAGAAAGCCACCCCCAGACGGGTCGGGAGTGGCTTTCTTTCATTGATCTGTACGTTATTTAGGTAGGTAAGTTATTTAAGTTAGGTTAAGTTTTGTTAAGTAGGTTAAGTTTTGTTGTCCGAAATATTTTATCACTTATACTGTATAGTAGTTTTTGCACCCTGATTCCGAAAATAATAATAATTTTTCTCCATCACGTATAGATTTTTCACAAAATGTCATATTTCATATTACATATGTAAGTAATTTTAATTAAATTTTTATTAAAAACTACCGCCTATAAATGCTTGGTTTCACCAAGACATCAAAGAAATGGAGAAGAGATATCTGGGAAGGTGGGACATCAGCATGATGGCTGATTACTGCTGGATGTTGAAACGGGACATTCCAGAAAAAAAAAAAAGCGCGTACATCCGAGACTAAAAGGCATAGATCTCACAAGAAAACTCAAGACAAATAAAGATGAATATGTAATTGACGTTAATAGTCTTTCTTTTTAAAGTTGTTTGCGTTTGTAATTAGTATAACAAAGCGAAATAGGTACCTAATGTATCAGGTCATCCCATAAGTAATGTCGTTTTTTACGATAGATTAAGTTTAAACTAGTCCTACTCGGTTTAAGCATAAATTTTCCGAAGGTTATATCTAAGAGGAGATGTATCGTGTTTCGCTACATACTTTACGTGTGTTTTGCTTTATGTGAACCCTTCATAAACATGGCGGTATCAGAAGAGCATATCAGGCATATAATTCTTTACGAGTTCAAAAAAGGGAAGTGCTACTGAAGCAACGCGAAAAATTCAGAAGTTTATGGCAACGATTTCTGCATGTGAGGAAATGTCAAAGATGGTTTCAAAAGTTTAGGAATGGTGACTTCTGTTTGACAGATGCAGCACGCTCTGGACGCCCTGCTGAGTTTGATGATGACCTGCTGTTAGCCGCATTTTGAAGAAGACTGTTCAACAACTGTCGAAGAATTGGCCCAGAAACTCAATTCATCCCCGTCCACCATCCATCGACATTTACAACAACTCGGGAAAGTGCCTATGTTAGGAAAATGGGTGCCACATGAACTGTCGGTCGACAATCTGAGGGTGCGGGTAAACATTAGCACAGCTCTTCATTCCCGTGAACTCCAAGATCCGTTTTTGCACCGTTTACTGACTGGTGATGAAAAGTGGATACTCTACCAGAATGTTAAGCGCCATCGACAGTGGGTTTGTGCCGGAGAACCAGCGACACCACAGCCAAAACCAAATCTTCACCCTCGGAAGGTGTTGCTTAGTGTTTGGTGGGACAAAGGTGGTGTAATACACTTTGAAACCTTACCACACAACCAAACAATCACCGCTCAAGTCTACTGTCAACAACTGGATCGATTGAACACTGCACTAAAAGAAGAAAGACCTTCTTTGGTTAATCGGAAAGGAATCGTGTTCCACCACGACAACGCGCGTCCTCATACCGCTCGGATCACTTCTGCAAAAATTGAGGAGCTTGGGTGGGAAAAACTTCCACATCCTCCAGACCTTGCGCCTTCAGATTATCATCTCTTCAAGAGTCTGCAAAACTATCTTGACGAGAAACAGTATACTTCTTTAGATGTCCCGCACACCAGTCTTTGTACGTTTTTTGCCTCAAAACCGCCTGAATTTTATAAACATGGCATTGAAAAGCTTGTAGGACGTTGGCAGAGTGTCATTGATTCCGATGGAAAATATATACTAGATTAAAAAGTTTCAGTTGAGTTTTTTTTTGTCCTTCAAATTCCGATCTAAAAAACGACATTACTTATGGGATGACCTGATAAATTGAAATAAATAATATTTATTTAGGTTTTTTTTTTTTCCCCTTCCAGTTTGCACAAAATCCTTACGTGATAGGAAAAAATGGGCACTTTATTGGAAATCAGCGTAGTTGAATTATATAAAATCAGTTATTAGTAAGAAAACAACTCTTACAAAGTTTTCATTCGCAGGCCTGTCATCAAAGGCATACAGTAATAAATAATAAACAATTCCTCATGAAGGTATTTTTATTTACCGTACATTCTTTACTTGGGTAATTTTGGGGTGGCATTCTTTACTTGATCATTTTTTAGGGTGGCATTGTTTACTAGAAACTTTTGGGGGTGGCTTTCTTTCATTGATCCGAAATGAAAGTTCTAGCAATAGGGTATATATATATATATATGCTGCAAACCCACAAGGAAAAAGAAAAACGATTCCAAGGCCTTTCGTGTATTCAAAGCTACACCTCGTCAGGGAATGAAGTTAAAAGGCGAGAAGCCCATATATATATACAACGTACAGGAAAAACAAAACAATTAGCACATACTTAACAAGGGTTAATGAGAGGCAAAAGAAATTTTAACATGATATCGTCAATTTTATAAGTCCCCGAGCTGTTATTGAAATTGTTTTTAAAATGAATAAATGCACATTCTAGAATATTTCGTTCTATTATATCTCTGTTTTTAACAAGCGCTTTAGAACTATCCCACTTGATGCTATGGTTACATCTATACATATGGTTAAATAAAGCATTGGAAGTACTAGCTGTTCTACAAGCATATTTATGCTGTTTTACCCTAATATCTAACGTTTTACCGGTTTGGCCTATATATACTGAGTTACATTGTGTACACCCGATCGAATACACACAACCAACAACATTATCAGGGCTATTCTTTATAGGCGTGATTTAACAGTATTATTATACTTAAAGATTACGTGTTTTATTGTGAAATTCATCCCATATATATAATATATATATATATTATATATATATATATATATATATATATATATATATATATATATATATATGGGCTGAATTTCACAATTAAACACGTGAAATGAATGAATGATGCAAACTCACGAGGAAAAAGAAAAACGATTCCAAGGTCTTTCGTGTATTCAGAAGTACACCTCGTCACCCTGACGAGGTGTACTTCTGAATACACAAAAAGTCTTGGAGTAATTTTTCTTTTTCCTTGTGGATTTGCATCATATATATATATCCAGCTCGTCATCAGTTGGACCATCCTGGTTAAAACAAAATCGAGAATAAAAGGTTACACGTCATAACAGTGGCGTAGCCAAGGGGGTGCCTGGGAGGGCAACTGACCCGCAAAATACTGCCACGTCAAACTAAAAATGAAACAATTGTAAAAGTGTAATAACAAATGTTGAAAGAATTTGTAATAAGATACATTTAAAACTAGATGTAATAAGAAGTTATAATGTACGCAACAGTGACAACTACAAGTTCGTTACATTTACAATATTCATACTACAAGGTCAGTTTTGTCCCCTTCCCCTTCCAAATGTAGAAGTCTACCTGCGCGCCTGCGTTATAATAATAATAATAGTTATAATAATAATAATAATAATAATAATAATAATAATAATAATAAGACATGCTTGCTTAGCTCGCGCCTTCAGATATTTGGACCCCAAGAAAATCGACGACTATTTCCGTAAAATTATAATAATGGTGAACTGATGTGGGCAACAACAATGAATCCTTTAATGGGACAATGGAGCGAAACGTAAGCTTCTTTATCCCAATTTTAAGACTAAATACAAATGAGAGGAAACCCGAAACATTTCTCAAAGTTACTCTAAGAGATGATGTTTTTTCTGCGGCTATTTGGTTTATTTAATGTAGATAAGATTAGGTCACCTTAATTTAGACTTAATTATTTATGTTAGGTTATGTTACGTCAATTTAAGCTAATTTAGGTCGAATTACGCTAGTTTTTTGGTCAAGTTAACGAATATAATTATATATATTCGGGTTAGTTCAGGATACGTTACGACAAGTTCGGTTAGTTTCAATCGAGATAGGTTAGATCAACTTCAGCAGCTTTAGGTTAAGTTATTTAAAAAAAGTTTGGTTATCGTATGATACCGTAGATTAGGTTAAATTAAAGTATGGAGATCAGTGTCGGTTCGGCTAGGGTAGGATAGTTTCGGTTAAGTTAGCTCGAGTTTGGTTAATGAAAATGAAATGAAATGAAATGAAAAGGTTTATTGGCAGACTATAGTCCATATGACGAATTTATTAATATAATGACAGTTCATATACTAAGCATAGAAATATATACAATTGATTAGAAATAATACTGCACTGTCGAAGTTAAGTGGAGCTACAGACAGACGTTTTCGTACCAATAGCTCAGAGGATAAATGGCAGGACTCATGGATAGCTTGGATGATCGGGTTGGTTGATTTTTTAATTCTTTGCATTAGACTGTGTTGAGCGCGTCTTGTTACCTCCGGGAAGCTCGGGACATTGCGGGTAGCAAACATTTGCGAAGCTGAGCATCTCGGGGGTAATTTATGTAGGAGTCTAAAAGACCTGTTGTACAGCAAATTTAGGGTTCTGCCAGAACCTTTTTTATAATTCACCCACAGTTGCTGTCCGTATATATTAAATTAATTACATTTGAATAAGGCTAGTTTAGGTTGTTACGGTAATTTATCCTAGGTCCATGTAGGTTAGGATAAATCTGGTTAAGTTAAATTAGGGTGGTTTAGGTCAAGGTACGAATTAAAGTGTCGTTTTAATTAAATTAGGTAAAGTCAAGTCGAGTGTAGTTTGTTTAGGATAAGTTTGAGGTTGACGAGTGTTCAAACTAGTTTATATATACAAGGTGATCCGTTTGGGTATGGATAAAATAAAACTGATGTGAAATGGAAACAGTAACATTGTATAGTTTAATATTTGGCAAATAATGCCCACAAACATGGTAGATTGTGACAAACCTAATTAGTCTTCAACATGATCCCCCCTCCCCCGACTTTCGGACACGACAGAGGTCATAACGAGAGGCTAATTCTTACGACCACCTGCATGCATGTGGTTTAGTGATAGACCCCGTTTCTTCAAATGTGCGGTACCTGCACTATGGAGCAGAGGCGGCGGAACGACATAATTTAAGGGCGCCTCGAATTTTTTAAGATTCAGAGACGAACAATAACTAGTAGAGAGCTAAGTATATTTTCCAAAATACAGCAGTCTGTGCTCGTTGGCAGTGACGAACCTTTCTGCCGCTAGTTTCAGATCAATCCGATCTAACATATCCTTGTGGATGTGTGCTAGTGCCACATTATTCAGTCGTGCCTGACCCATAGTAGAGCGTAAGTATGTTTTAAGTCGACGTAGAGCACTGAACGTTCGTTCAGATGTAGCTGTTGTCACCGGAATTGCGTAAAACAAACGAATCGATGTACATACTTCACTGAACAGTATTGGTGTGTTGGAAACAATCTCTAACACGTCCTTCGCGTGTCTGCAAGTCTCATTAGCAGCCGTTTCTTTCTTCATGTCAGGAAACAGACTGATACATATATAAATATAAGCCATAAGTCGCCGAAAATATTAACTGAGCAAGGAGGTGCGCCGCACCCCTTGCTCAGTTAAGGGGGTGCGCGGCGCGCCAGCGCGCAATAAGTTCCGCCGCCCCTGCTATGGAGTCGTATTTAGGAGCTTTTCGAACACCATACACACGGCGAAACTCACGCTGTACCGCTGTCACGCTCTCAAACTTAGCAAACCAAATGACACACTTCGCACTATGTTGTGCATTCGCCGCCATCTTCGAAACTGGTTATGTCTCATAAGTCTGACAGCAGATGGCGCTCGTACGTCTGACATAGCCTATTACAAACTCCCACATTTATGACCACACTCGCAACAGATGAGCGCTGAATCACTTCTCGGTAGATTCTCACACCGTTTTTTTTTATTCATACCCAAAAGGATCACCGTGTGTGTGTGTGTGTGTGTGTATACACATATATATTATTATATATAGGCGGAGGAGGTGGGGGTCAGAGGGGCCAACTGACCCCCCAAATTCAGCCTGAATTAATTTTTTGGCAATTACGGCCAAAAATTCGGATAAAAGTCCAGTACACATTTTCAATCACCACGATTTCACCCGAAACTATTTATGATTTTCCTATGGGATATTATCTCCTTACCCGAAATGTAAGGGGTTCCAAAAAACCTTAGCCCCCCCTCTATTTGCAGCTTACATGTTTACTTATATCGAAATAGTTTTTAGTGATTATAAAAATATATAAAATTCTTTATTTATTGCAGGTATTAAAATTACTCTAGCTGATAAAGTGATAATATAATGGCGTCTCAATTAATTGGTGATTCGGAGAGGCAACGTGTGATAGATCGCATACGAGCAATAACATTTCGGGAAGCTCGTGATGCTGGAGCCACCTTTATAACACGTTCATGGGTTGCCAAAAAGTTGCAAAAAGTGAGGACTTCGTCAAAAGAAATTGGAATAAAACTTTGGATGAATGTGAAATGGATACAACCAAATCTGGGCGCCCAAATTTGCCACCCACTCAGGAAACAAAGGACATCATTGAAAGCGGTACGCATAAGCGGAAAAACAGCTGTGCTAAACTTTCTAGAGAGATCGAAGTGTTGAGATCATTCGATTGTACCGTCATAGGCAAGGTTTAAAGCCTTGGCATGAACTTCCAAAGCCAAGAAAAATTCAACTTAACATCGATGACAGAATGTGGTTTGCCCATTATCTTGAAGATTGGGATGGGGATGATTTCAGGCATTTAGCTGTCTCCGATGAATTTTTTGTTTACGTAACACGTCGGCCTAACTACCAAAATGATCGAGTGTGGGCCACAACACCAGATGAAATCGATGACAATGAGCATTATCGCGAATTATTAAAAAGTCCAGACTGTGTTGGTGTGTTTGTTTTGTTCACTGCAAAGAAGCTCATGTGGGTGCTGAAGCCAAATGGTCAGTTCGGATGGACAGTATTTTCGTGATATTATTCTATCCCAGCATGTCATTCCTTTTCTAAGAAACCCAAACAATGTTATGGATGTCGATCAGGTCACACTTCTGCACGATAAGGCCCCCTGCTTTAACCCTTTAAGGACGAGTCCGCAGCATATGCAGTCACTCTTGTTACCAGAACCTATAGGTTTTATTGTTATTCAAAACTAATATTTTAGTAACTAGTCGCTGAAATGATACACATTTTGGGTTCCTTTCTCGACAATTAAATAATATCTATATTAACATGTAGGAACATTTATAGAAACGAGGCATTGTAGTACAATTTATATTGTTATTTCTGGTGGACCTTAAGGTACCATCCGTCGTTAAAGGGTTAAGGCATTAGCCACTCAACAGTTGTTGCTGAACCATGAGATCGATTTCTTTGGAAATGAAGAATGGCTAGGAAATTCTCCTGACCTGAACGTCTGTGAACACATTGGATCGGTTATAAAGGACAAGGTTGAATGTCTCTTGTTTTAAGAACCTGCAGCAAATCGATTTTCGAAGGATACAATGACGCAATACATTGAAACTGTTTTAGCAAATATGCGTAACGATCAAGATCTATTCACGTTACTTTTGGCAAGCTACCCAAAGCGAATTCAGGCTGTCTTGGAAGCCAATGGCGGGAACACCAAGTTTTAATTGTTTCTCATTAAATGTAGGATTAAATTCTCTTTTGTAAGGTATGTTTAGTTTTACTGTACCTCTAATGGTTTAAACCATGGGCGGGGGGGCTAAGGTTTATTGGAGCCCCGTATGTCTTCAGATGTTGAACGACGCAATATTTAATTATAGAAAAGAAAACCTGTCGCAAAACGGCAGTATTTAAGTACCCCATTTGATATAACCTGTTTCAATTTACTCTATTGTTGTAACTTGTTTGGTGTTCAGCCTTTGTACAGTTGTGTATACCTACAAATAGTGTTTAATAAAAATGACTTAAAAATCGATTTTCGGTTTTGCTTATTTTTTAGGACAAAATACACACACACACACACACACACACACATATATATATATATATATATATATATATATATATATATATACACACAACGGCGTAGCCAGAAATTTCTAATGGGGTGGGGGAAGTTACACATACAATATTAAATATTTTCCTTATAAACATTTTATAATTATTTTTATAAATATTCATATTTATAAAATATTTTATAAATTTTTATAAATAAATCATAAGTAGTTTTCTTATAAATATTTTATAAGCGAGGAAAAAATTGAGAATTTCATCAGATACAGTCGTTTGGTTATTAAAGATGTAAAAACACACATATGTAAAAATCGTGATAAAATGTGCAGTGGAATTATAGTTTGAAAACAATATGCGAAAGTTACACCAAAACATCTCAGACAGTACACTTGAAAGACTACTTTAAGGCTTATGTAGAGCTATTGACAACTCGGTAAATCAGAGACGAATTAGGTCTATTTTCTTAATGTCATGGACGCGCGTCAATTTTTGATTGGCTCGTGTTATGTCACAATGGATTACTTATGTAATTTTGCAGCTATACAATTATAGAAAGTAAATAGTAACTATGCACTTAAATAAAATCAATGAAGTTCGGGAAATTCAAGTTCAAATCACATCACACTACAACACACATTTGTATCTTACAATAACTATGCATATTTATTAGAAATTTGCGGCCAAGATTTGCAAAATGTTAGTTTATTTATGTCGTTGAACGCTACTAATACCTTAAAAGGGGCTAATACTGTACATACACCTCTGAATTTATATCGCTTCGTCTAATTTATGATTAAGTAATTCAAACTTAATTTTAAAAGTAATTGATAGCCATCGTAATGGACCGTAAGTAAATTTTTGCTATTATTTTGTTATACTCCTAGGGTCCTTGGGGGTTTCTAACTCCCAATCCCCCTGTATATATTCGACAACTTAACCAAGAGAAAGCGAAATCTACAAAGTTTTTTTAAAATTATAATTAGGTATTAAAACCAAACTTTTTTTGTTTTGTTTTGTTTTTCTAATTTTCAGAGTAGCTAATGAACAACCTTATAATGTGAAGTTTTTGCCCGTAAATTATTATTGCATAATATAGGAATTAATGAGGGTAGTGGTTTGAAATAACGTGCATATCCCCAGGCTAATATAACTACCCGTTTCTATATATAAGTAGGTTTTTCGGAACAACGTTTCCTACATTTTCTCAAAAAATCTTCTCTAGAACGGCTTTTACAGTAGCTGAAGAGGTAAAATAGAGCTTAGATTTATCATTTCATAAAAAATGAATTTGCTTTTACTTTGAAATGTAAACAAAGAGTTATCCCCTCCGTCAAGAATACTCGGATGCACGCAATCGTGCGCGGTTCTAATCTAGAGCCCAAACCCAACGACAGTGGCGTACTAAGGGGGGTGCGGCGGTCCACCCCGGGTGACAGCCAGGAGGGGGGTGCCATCGGGAGAGTTGAAATACCAGTACAAGTTTTCAAACCAAATGAAAAATTCGCCAAAGTAAGAAAATTTGTTTAAAATGTTCAAACTATTACAACAGCTTAACGTTAATTTCCACTATAAATAATTTTTTATTTTTATTGGCAATACAAAATTTACAAACGAAAAATTAAACATTTGATAAAAATTACATCGAAAGGCGAACGTCTGTTGACGTTTTAGTCATCAGTTTGTTGAGCATAGCCAGCTGGCTGCAACTGACATTCCAAGTCTTGTTCACTTGACACTGACTCCACATACATGAGGTATGTTTCATTAAATAATTATGATAAAGCATAAAGTGCTGGTGTTTATAACAATATCATGGTACTTATACCAGTGTCCAGTAATTTTTGACAATGTGGTATCATAGTGATGTTTAAGTGTTTATAAATGCATCGTCGTGATGTTATAATACCCGGTAAATGCATCGTCGTGATGTTATAGAAACTCATGTTTATGAATGGTGGTCCCTGTGACTACTGGTTATCAGTAAAAAGACACAGGAAAGTCACACTTTGCACTAAACTTTAGACTTTACTTTTTTCCTACAACCATGACTAGTTATTGACTACTGAAGTAACGATAATGTGTAGGACTGAGTGAGTTTTTTATGATGACTATGTGGTGATCTTACGATGGTGGTGGTGATATGACTGCATGATTTTTTTTTTTAATGCAACTACATGGTGATAAGACCAAACACTTTGGTTGTTGCAAAGAAGAACTTCGGAAGTATATTCCAAATTTGACTCAGATTTTCGATGAATTCTCTGAAGAAGATATCAGCGTGGAAATTGGACGACGTCGGAGGCATTTGGAAGCTGCCAAAATCAGCGTTCAAGAAGCAAAGAAATGGACAGCATTGCAGTTTCTGGAGTTTATTGTGAAATGGGATTTTTGAGACTCTTTGCCAAGCTTGTCACTGTGTTTGAAATTGTTTTTGACTGTCTGTGTGTCTATTGCTTCATGTGAAAGAAGCTTTTCCAAATTGAAATTAATAAAAAATTTCTTTCGCTCCACCATGAGTCAGACAAGATTGACAAATCTGGCTTTACTTTCAATTGAACATGAATATGCAAAGAAGGTGAATTTTGATGAGGTCATTGATCAATTTGCAGAAATTAAGGCTCGAAAGCAGAGACTGTGAATCCTCTCTATTTACATTTGAAGAATAGGCTAGGCGTTGAGACTGGATTTCCTGTGTTTTTTGTATAAAATAAAATGCAGTATTACCTGTTCACTGAATTTTTAATGTCCTGCATTTTTCTTATTTCCAATTTGCTTATGACAGTATTGCACAGTAAACCCTCGATAAGTCGGACTTCGATGAGTCGGAATTCAGGATGAGTCGGACTCTGTCCTCTGTCAAGTGCTATTATTCTTTTGTTTATTTTACTGAGAGAAGTGTTTTATTTCCTATGTCAAGTGTCATTATTATTTTGTTTCTTTTACTAAGTGGTGTTTTTTTAATACTGTATTGTACAAAAAGGTAAAGAATAAAATTTTTTGTGTTTCGTGCTCAAAATAATTCCAGCAATGGTAAGTGAAACAGTTTTATTGTTTTTTAATGTTTATTTTGTTTATTTTGAACATTGTATTAGACTCTCACTAATCAAACTTAAAAGGTTAGAGAGTATTTATGCCTCTTTAGGGGTAAATAGGGGGGGTAATAAAGGTAATTCGCGATGAGTCAGACTTTTCAATGAGTTGGATTTGGTAGAGCCCTATATAGTCCAACTTATTGAGGGTTTACTGTACTGTTTAAAAATCTACTTACAAACATAATGTATTTTTCTGTGTGTTTAAATTTTAAAATTATTTATGGGGGGTGCCAAAGGAAGGATCTGTCCCGGGTGCCAAATACTTTAGGTACGCCCCTGCCCAACAATGCCAACATACATTACAAATTTGGTGTTAATAGACTGAGTTGGGAACCACGTAATCCAAACAATACTATAGTTGGAACAAAAATTTGGATCTTAGTTCTATATTAGAATGGTTTGACTCAAACTTAACATCCTGGTCCCATTCCTAATCTAAAAGAAAATACTGCAGGATCTTGTATCGAATCTTCATGGCTTCTTAATTTTAGCAAATTAAGGTAGTTCTGTAGATCGCAGATAGGAACGGGTGTTCTGAATAGTGAGAGGAAGAACGATTCTTGAAGTTAAAACGTTGCGTGAAACACTTGTGTTCGAGCTGCAAAATATATTTCAATATTTAGAATTTCAAAATTTACAGTTTTGGCAATTTTAATGTAAATAGCAATTTTTTTTGCTACTTTTATAACAAACGAATGTTGTAGCTAACCCAAGAAGAAACTAACAAATATGCCAACTCTGGAATACAGTCTTCCACATTTCTTGATGATAAGTCTTACATATTTTCTTGATGATGAAAGCAGTAGCAACTGTCAGTTTTGGTGCATATTTAATAATGAAGTTCATAAATATGTATGTTTTTTCAGAGGAGAGACGCATTCAAAGAAAGTGAACGCAGCTATATGGATTTGGCAAATGCAGTAAAGATTTTAGCAGCCCTAGCTACCAAGTGTGCCTCGTGAGCAAATGCTTAGTGGACTCAATATAATTTATGCTCCCTGTGTAATTGTTTAAAAGTAACAAAGTTGAACAATGCTTATTCTTAAAATAGAATTGACCTATTATTAATTATGACCATTATAGTAATAATGCCTTATGAAATGAAAAGTAATTGATTAATGTTACTTTGATTTATTTTAAAGGAAAATACCATTATATAAAACAGTAGGGTATGGGGCATTCCAGGAGAGATCATCCAATGCATGTCACCACTCTGACTTGGATTTTGATGAAAATTGACATATGGGGTTCTTCCAGGTGCTGATTTCTCTGGTCAAAATAAAAAAGTTCTATGACCCATAGTTTTTGAGATATGGGCCCCCAAAATCTTGGGAGTCCCACTTTACCACCTAACTTTAATGGGCAATAACTCCCAAACATCTTACCATAGACCTATAAAACTATACATTTTTAGAATCAGCATGAAGAGATCTATTAAATGATACCACATTCAAATGTGTAGAACAATAATGAAAATTTTCCCTTTTTTATTTTTGACCCCCACCCCCCTAGACAGTGAAATAAAAAAAAAAAATTTCATTTATTAAACTTCCATTAATTGTTAAAAGATACAAATAAAATAAAAACGTGGGTATCAAGTTGCAAGATATTTTAAAAATTATTGAAAAAATATGTATTGTGAAATTTTGACATTTTTATGCCTGCAGACTAAAATAGAGAACTACAAATGATATATTCACATGGATGAAAATAAACAGCAAAAATACAAATTGAACACACATATTACATCAAATTGATTCCTAATTACACAAGTTTTTTCAACTCATTTTCTGGGAAAACTTATTGAATACGCATTGTTCCTGGCTTTAAAGTTGGTGTACTTACTTAATAAACCTAAAATTTTATCTCTTGATATGTGGCATGTATCTCTAATTTGTGGAAAGTAATAGTAAACACTATATCTTGATGGATGCAAAGAGCTAACCTCAGTCATCAAATTCCTCATTATAGGAATGTACAAATCCCAACCATTTCTGATCATTGTATGTACAAACTATGTACAGGTGACCCTTGGTATACACGGGGGTTAGGTTCCTGAAAATGCCTGTGTAAACGGAAACCATGCATATGGAGACTAATACCTTATGGGAAAAAATACAATCAATCCCTAGACCAACTATATTTCCTCATACATCACTAAAGCACGTACAGAAACACCAAAACACATACTTACATACATGTATATTTATATATTAACTGCACATAATATTATTACTGCAGTAACAAGAAAAAAATGGTTTAACTTACAATAAAGGTAGGCAGATTGGGTAGAGTTGCTGCGGATGATGTTTACTGGTGAGAGTGTTGTTATTTATTGTGATTTATTTTTTTAATTGTAGTACTACTAATAAAGTATAAAAATACATTGTAAAGAAGTTAAAATCATTAGATGCATATATTTAACATAATGATTAATTAAAATATTGGATAACATCCTTTATGTGATGTATAATTTGTAAATTTGTAAAATTGGTAATAGAATCCTCACCACAATTAGGGTAGGGAGGGGAAGGGTAGAGCGACAGGCCATCACACACAGCTGTGTCGGCTGGGGAAACTGTGTATGGACAAGATCCCCTCCCGTGTATACAGGGGGTGGGGAGCAATACCAAAACAGTGTATAGCTGAAACCGTGTATACAGAGGGTCACCTGTACTCTCCTATTTTTGGATTAACTTCAACATTATCTTCACCCAGAAAAGCTTTGCTTATAATCCTCACCTCACCAACTTCATCAGAAGATAATTCAAATGTTTTTATGTTATTTGCATTAATAGGTACAAATCTGTGGAATTTTTGTGTTCCTGTTAGCCACATACTTTTTTCATATCTGTCACTTAAAAATTTTTCCATATCTTCAATTTCTTCAGAATTTATTAAAAAAAATTTATGCTGTCACTTATATTGTTTGAACAAAATTCAAACATGTCTTCTGGTGTTAATATTTGATTTGCGAATGTTCTCTGCATACTCGCTCTGGCTACAGATCTTTTCACTGTACCCCCAATCACATCACAAGCGCTCTTACCATGGCTTGTGGCAAAGAAATGCCACTCACATTCCAGCCCAAAATCTTCTTCATGTTTACAAATGTTAACAAAGTTGAAACAATTTTTATATTGTCCTGCACATCCATCAGTAAAATAATGTAATTTTTTGATATGAAGGTGGGATTTTCTAATAATAGGTATGAGTGTATTTAAAAAAGTGTAAACCATTGTAGTGTTATGTTTTGTATTTGGAGATAAAAAACAATAACTTGAATGTTTTGTTTCATTACTTTCTGGTTCCTTATAATATAACACAAAGGGATGCACTGTGCATTGGGTATTTTCCCAATGAAAACCTTGGGCTGCATCCTGTACTACAAATGAGTAGTTTTCTGAAAAATCACCAAGAACCACAGCTGTATGGCTATTTAAATTATTCTTCAAGTTTTTTAGAAATGCACTTTGATTCTTTGCTATAAAGTGATGATGTGTCAATTTCACAATTTTTGTGCTTAATGAATTTATAAAATCATCTACAGATTCTGTTTTTTGAAATTGGCATGTTGATTATTTCAAGTAAGCTGACTTATAAAACAATTCTTAAATTATGCAATGTGTAAATAAAGATTATGAAAAATTGAAAAGTTATTAAAAAGGATTTGCACCCATTGTGAACACTATGGGCAATTATTGGATCATTTGACACATTACTCCAACCATCTTGAATTAAAGTTACAGTAGAATTGACTAAGTCTTTTTTCATTGAATCCAGTACCTACTTCATTATTCACTTTGATTAGCAAGTCATCAGATCATTTTTTTCTGCTTGGAGGACAATAGCCTGGTCTTAAATTTTGGACCCATTTAATAAATTCTTTATTCTCTACAACTACAAATGGAATATTTGCTGAAAAGAAAAATCTGGCCATTTGCAAATCTAGTTGTTCTTTTTGATCTACAGTTGTTCTAACCACATATGGCATTATCTGACCTTGTGTTTTCTTGGCTGGAGTAGAATGAAAAAATGGTATGGAAGATTCAGAAGCGGATGAAGTGAATGAAGTCTTACTACTGTGAATTGTAGTGTCATCATGAACCAGGCTTTCATATGATTTGCTTGAAGAGGGTCTACTCTCAAAACTGCCATGCCTATGTGTAGGAGGAAGAGTTGCTGATGTAGCTGTATTTGTAAGCTCATTCGCTTTATCATCACGAGCCTGTACCCATTTTTTATTGCATCGATCTAAATGATGTTTCACTCATTCTATTTTTTTTGAAAATACACATCTGCAGTATTTGCACCAAACTCTATTTTGTTGGTCACTCAACATTTCTACTTCATCCCATTCAGCAGCTTTAAGTCTGCCACCAGTATGTGCGAGTCTAACTTTCTCTAGATGATGTTTCACTCTCTCAATTTTTCGAGTGATAGCTACTTTCTTTGCAATAATTGCATAGTACTCTAGTAGGCTGATCACTTAATAAAATCACCTTGTCCCATTCGCTAGCTTTAGATCTTCCACCTCCATAACTCTTTGGCATCTTAAAAATTCAAATATGAGTTAGGTCTAAATAAAGCTGAAATCTGCTGTTAAGAAATAAAGGAAAGATCTAAAATTAAAATGGAGAAAATTCTAATATGTCATTATTATCTCTCATATCTGAACTTTCTGTGAAATAAAGATGTCTTTTTAATATATATTGTAGATTAGATAAATTAATAAAATAATAGATATATTAGGCACTACATAATTATTAAACCTTTCTAAAAAAAATTTCAACCCATCAAAAACCCAAAACTTTGGGTTTGGGTTTTTTGTGAAAAACCTGGGTTTTTGCCAACCCTGATTTAGACCTAATTTAAATTTTTAAGATGTCAAACTGAAAGAGTTATAGAGGTGGAAGATCTAAAGCTAGCAAATGGGACAAAGTGACTTCATTAAGTGATCAGCCTACTAGAGTACTATGCAATTATTGCAAAGAAAGTATCACTCGAAAAATTGAGAGAGTGAAACATCATCTAGAGAAATGCAGTAAAGAAAAGTGGAATGTTTTGAAAATGAGGCAAGAGGTATGCCGAGACTCAAATTTGGAGCATCAGTTGAAACAGATTCACTTCCTCCAACTTTGGCTTCTGGCAAAGATGATCCAAAGATTATAAGTGAAAATGTGCCTGAAATGAGTGACACCAGTGCAGGTTCTTCATCATCCACATTCTGTCATTCAACACCAATAAAGCATAAAAGGCAAAGATCAATTACACCATTTGTGGTAAGAACGACTGTGGACTAAAAGGAAGAATTAGATTTACAAGTTGCAAGGTTCTTTTTTTCAGCTAACATACCCTTCAACATTTTAGAAAATAAAGAATTTATAAAATTAACCCATTAGTGCTTGGTGTCCATTTTAACGGATGCTAAAAATGTGCATTTATTTTTTAGAATATTTCATTATAATAACACGATAATTATGTTTTGAGATTACATTTAACAAAAAACATAACCATCATCTGGCAACATTTCTTTCACTAGCATCATAACATCAAGATGGCTACCGCAAATCAGAGTATTTTCACGAAGTTAGTAAAAAATGAATATTTTGTTAGTTCTATAATGTAGTTTCAGTAGATAGCTATATACTAACACTAAGTTCATAAGTTGCTCTAGATGATGAAACCACATAATATCAAATATGTCTGTTATATTTTCTAAATAGCTTGTTCAAAAATCAGTGTCAGTTATAATGGACACAAAGCAGTAGAGTGCTGTTATGTTTCACCTTCAAGTGTCCATTTTCAATGAACTCTACAAGAAACATTTTCTGTGTTAAATTTGGAGAAACTAAATTGATATTTTGTTTATTAGTTAATTACTATTTTGTTTATTATTTATTTATTAGTTATTTGTTAATTTTTTACCTTTTGCGACATTTGCATTTTTTTTTCTTTCAGACTGACAACTGCTGAAGCTTTGCTTTGGCTATTTTAGAGGACCTGGATACAGGTGGTAATGTTTACATGGGACTTCCCAATAGTGATGAATTGTCAGATGGTGACAGTGACCATTCAGATGATGAAGCCGCTGGCAGTTCAATCCATTTGAAGAAAGGAGTCTTGAAAGCCAATGCGGAAATTTTTCATACTCAATATTCAAATGATCAAAATGTATTAGATACATACGATGAAAGCACATCTGATTTAGTAAAAGAGAACCCTCAAAAAAAGATAATGCTTAGAAAATGGAGGAAAATTAAACCTGCAATATCCCTCGCAACTGATTGTCAACTGAAAGAAATATCTTATCTGAACAATCAAAAACTTGGGTCTTCACCCGTTGAATTTTTTCAGCTTTTTTTGACAAAGATTTGATCAAATTACTAATTGAACAAAGCAATAGTTACGCTGCTCAAAATAGTCGTAATCTAAATTCATCAGAGTCTGAATTATTTGTATTTATTGCAGGTTTATTGCTCTCTGCGCACTGCCCTCTCCCAAATAAAAGAAAATATTGGTCATCTGAGGACAATGTACCAAAAGTACTGTCCAAATATATGAGGAGGGATAGATTCGAAGCAATACTTAGGAACATTCATTTGGCTGACAATACAAACCAAATTGATGATCGAGCCTATAAGCTCAGGCCATTGTTTGAGATCATTTGCAAGAAAGGTTTCTTCAGCACAGTGGTTTGGAAGAACATCTATCTGTAAACGAGAGCATGATACCATATTACGGTAAACACTATGCAAAATAATTTATCAGAGGTAAGCCCATCAGATTTGGCTTCAAAATGTGGGCCCTGTGTTCAAAGAACAAATACAGTCGACCCTCGACTTACGTCATCACCGTCTTACGTAATTTCGAGTTACGAGAAGCCCCCATTGACTGTAATTGATTCGTCTTACGTAATTATTTCGTGTTGCGTAATAGCTGCGTAATCGCAAACACAGTGCGTGACCCCTCACTGGCAGGATGCCGGGTATTTCACGTTATTTCATTGTTATTTTTACTGTGCATTATATAAAGTGATACTGTATGAAGTGATTAATAATTTGGCAAATTAATAAGTCTAAATTAATAAGTCTAAAATTAATTTTTTATTATTAATTTTTAATATGTATTTTCTTTTACAGATGGTGTTTCTTAATAATAATTAATTAATAATTACCATTATAATTCTGTTTATATACACTGTTTTTATCAAAAAATTTAATTATTTTATTTTCAATACTTTTTTGGGGTCCTGGAATGGATTACCCGATTTACATGTATTTTGGGGTTCGACTTACGTCATTTTCGAGTTAAGTAGCTCATCTCAGAATGGATTAATTACGTAAGTCGAGGATCGACTACTTGCATTCTTTTGATATCTACATGGTTAAGAATTCAAATCAAACATCAACAACTGACAAAAAGATTGGCGTTGGTGGCAATGTTGTGTTGCAGCTTGTTTCTCAAGCTCGTGTGCCTAAAGATGCTGGTTATAAAGTGTTCTTTGACATTTACTTTACTGGTCTTAGCCTCATTGATGAGCTATCTAAACAAGGTATTTGTGCATCAGGAACTTGCAGAGAAAACAGAACAGAGAAGTGCCCACTGAAATCAAAATCTGAAATGAAGGCCATACGAGGCTTCTCTGATTACAGAATATCAGATACTTGATTATTATAAAGTGGAAGGATAATAATGATGCAAGTTATTCCATGTCATTTCAACGGCGAAAAAAACGTGACATCACCGATTTTTTAGAAAATTGGCACACTTATAGATCTCAGTGAGAAAAACAGAAAGACGCTTGTTTCAACACTCTAGGTCATATGGTTCCGGAGATATGGCCCTTCGAAGTTTGTAAAAAAAAAGGTCAGGGCATACCATATTTCAACATGAAATATCTCGGCTCCTATTGCACTTACAGAGACCATTTAAACACTGTTTTAAAACTTTTAAGCAGATCTACAACTTTGTTTCTATTCATATTTTACCTCAGCAATCAAAAAAAAAGGTGATCTTATTTTTTACCTTTCACCTTGTGTAGGTCATTTGATGTCACAACCAATTTTTTTCTCCTTTCACCCAATTTTGGGTACACATGTCTACCTTAACCTAAAACAAGATTTTTAGTATTGATTAAGTTAATATAGATGCTACAGCCATTTCAGTAAACCATACCCACCTCCATTTTGACCAAGTACCTTTTTCCACCAAACTTTGGAGCTATCTTTGGAACTGTTTGAGCTAGTGTTGAGAAAAATACCATTAGATTTTTCTTACTGAGATATATAATGTCTGCTAATTTAAAAAAAAAAAATCGGTGATTATCTACTAACTAACCTAACCCAGTTATTTGGTTGAATAAGTATTCGGCCCTATTATAAATTTTTTTTTTTTTATATTTCAGAGAATTATATAATATAGGTAATTTAAATTATATAATTAATTAATTTATATGGACATTCAAAAGTGTGAAGAACTTTGAACCTGCTATCCTGTTTAAAGGTAAAGCTATGTACATATATAAGTACCTTATATTAGGCTATAGGTACTACCCTATAGAATAAGTTCAGTTTTAAGAGTTAGATGAGTTTTAATAGAATTACTTAACTTTGTGTATTTATTCATTGTGTACAACAATATGTACCCATGTGAAAATAAGCTTATTTAAACCTTGGAGCAAGGAGTTTTTTGGCATCTATATTTATTCCAATCTGCAAATCAAACTGCACATTTTTTCTTGTTGTAGACCTCTGAAACAAGATCAGTAGGTCCCAAATTTTATTTATGCCATCTAAGCAAAAATAGTTTTTAACAGGGTTGGATACAATGAATAATTATAATTGTATTTTTAATTAATTGATCCTAATTTCCATTAATGCAATTGATTCAAAATAAAATAAAAATAAAGGTAATTGTAATTGATTTTTGAGCTATAACTGATGTAATTGATCAATTAATGTCAATTGTTAAAAATTATACCCTTAGATCTGGCAGTCAAACATCATCTAATGAAAATAAACCTTTGATAGTTTATTTAGTTATACTTAGATATAGATATATATTTAGATATATAGAATAGATAGTTACCGTATATTTGTGTAATTGTAATTGATTCAGACAAAATTAATTGTAATTGATCTTGAAATTGTGAAGTACAATACTAACTGTAATTAATTTGAAGAAAAAAAAAAAATTGTAATTGTTTCCATTGTGTGTAATTGAACCCAACCCTGGCTTTTAAGCTACATATGGTTTTTTTTTTCTTTTTAGATAAACATGGATTTCAGCAGTTTGAATATGGGCAGATTCTGTTGTGACCCATTTAAAAAACACAAAGGAAAAGTGAAAAAAGGCATTCGTGCATTGACTAAAAATTTGATTATCTGATCAAAATCCTGAATTGAAACTAACAAATAATCATAAAGCATGTGCAACCTGTCGAAATATACTAGCAAATCATCCATCCCTAATGCCTGAATGTGAACCACTTGAAAAATCACCATCCACCTCATCAAGTGCCCCATCTGAGCTAGAAACCATTGGAGATGTAGTTGAAATGCAGTATGAGCTTAGTAAATTCAATGCTTCATTGGCCACACTTGATGAGACCCCAATAAAACCATGTAAACTCTCTGACAGCACTGGTTATGCAAAGAGAAAGTTGAGGAAAGTAGTAGTAGTTGTGAAAAGAAAGCTTAAACTTGCAACTGAACAACCAATTTCATGCAGTAACTCAGATGATACAGAACTGGAGATTCTTCAACAACTGAAAGAGAAATTTAATCAAGTGACAAGTCAAAGTGAAAACTGACAATTCTTACTATCCTACCAAAAAAAATGGACACAAGTAAAGATCAGAGAAGAATTTAAGTGCTCAGATTACATGGCTAGGCAAGCAAAGAGTTTGGTGAGGGAGAAGGGAGTGCTTTCAACTCCTAATCCATGTTTGGGGAAACGCCTGAATAGTGAAACTGCTGCCAAAGTAATTGACTTCTATCATTCACCAGATGTGAGTAGACAAATGCCAGGGTTGAAAGACTGTTTCTGTAAAAGGAGCTGATGGTAGGCGGGAAAGAAAACAAAAATAAAATATATTGTAAATACCTAATAACTGCCTTTTTTAAATATAAAGTAATGTTGATGCCTCTTTTTTCATGGTTTCACCCAGCTAGACAAGAATCAGTTTTTCTAACTCAATTGGTAAAAATAAAGGAATAGGTTATTTTAATATACATATTAAAAGGCAAATTGTCTTAAAAATAGCAGACATTATAGATCTCAGTGAGACAAATCTAATGGTACTTTTCTCAACACTCTCAAACAGTTCCAAAGAAATGGCGCTCTGAAGTTTTGTGGAAAAAGGTACTTGGTCAAAATGGAGGTAGGTATGGTCCACTGAAATGGCTGTAGCGTCTACACAACTTAATCAACACTAAAAATCTTTTTCTGGGTTAAGGTAGACATGTGTACCCAAAATTGGGTGAAATGAGAAAAAAGTCGGTTGTGACATCAAATGACCTACACAAGGTCAAAGGTCAAAAATAAGATCAACTTTTTTTTTTTTACCACTGAGGTAAAATATGAATAGAAACAAAGTTGTAGATCTGCTTAAAAGCTTTAAAATAGTGTTTAAATGGTCTCTGTAAGTGCAATAGGAGCTGCGATATTTCATGTTGAAATATGGTATGACCTTGGAAATTGACCTTTTTTAACAAAATTTGAATGGCCATATCTCCGAACCATATGACCTAGAGTGTTGAAATAAGTGCCATTCTGTTTTTCTTACCGAGATCTATAAGTGTGCCAATTTTCAAAAAAATCGGTTATGGTCACGTTTTTTCGACCCAAAATTCCGTTGAACTGACATGGAATGACCCATGTCATTCTGGTGTTGAACTTTGAAACTGAGAAAATAAGTTCAATAGAAAGATGGGATAGAATGGAGAAGAAATATGTTAAAGTGCCACAGCTTGAATCCATTCAAAATTATAATAAGTGCATGGGATTTGTTGATCAGATGGATCAAAATGTTGGCACACACCGAATTCAGATTAGACAGAGGAAGTGGTGGTGGCCGATATTCTCCTACATGATATCTGTTTCCATAAATAATGCATGCATTTTGATGAACAAAGCCGGACACACAATCACTCTCAATTTATTGAAAATGTAACCCTTTCTCTAATGAAGACACATGATACTCCAAAGCTTCAAGGTAAAAGACTGTCCTCACATTTGGTAAATATAGGTCGCTATGATAATATTGGACACTGGATAAGTATACATCGAAAGAGAAAGAAGATGCAAGCATTGCGCTGGAAAAAGTCACTTTCAGTGTGAAAAGTGCGACATAGGGCTTGACCCAAAATGCTTCAAAGCATATCATGTCCAGTAGCACAAAAATGCAGGGATGGGGAGTTGGCCAAAAACAACCGACTCCCGACTCCTGAGTTGGTATTTTTAAAAACCAACTCCGACTCCCGACTCTTTCCTTATCATGCTGATCTACAACCTTATAAATATTGGGATGTTTGTTTCGTAGATGGCGTTTCAAGTTTGAGGCTCTAGTTGGAGCATTAGCATGTTTCCCAGTGTAAGCACTAATTTTTGCATTACACTCTTTACCATCCTTTTCTACTTGACAAATAAAAATACTTTCATCCTCATTTAGCTTAAAATATTGAAAGACTGCTGATTTTCTACTAGGCCCACGACTCATTACTAATAGGGGCTAATTAAATTAATAATTAATATATTGCTAATTTTTATATGGTACCTAGTATCCTAAAATAGAAATATGAAATTCATTTGCTAAGATTTACCAGAACAATAAATCAAATGTGGAAATGTGAATCTAGAATTAGTTCAGGAAGATATTTATTTAGGGCATAGTAGTATTCTGGTAAATTGTTGGCATATAGAAATTGAATCAAAGAGTCGGGAGTCGGTCGTTTTTACCGACTCCTGACTCTTCAAAAAAGCCCTGACTCCCGACCTCTGCAAAAATTATACTGATTACTAATTGAAGCTAATTTCAATATCATACTAATAAACAGAGCTGGGCACTTCCGCAAACCGCAAATTCCGCAATTGCGGAAGTATGTTTTTTGCTTGCGGATTTGCATTTGCGGAAAAGTCATCGCAAATTAGTGAATTTGCATTGCGGAACTAAGACCGCAAACGCAAATCTCCCACATGGCCACTGGCCAAGCCCGCTAGTGCTGTGATGCTGCTGTCACTGGCTGCCAATTGGATGGCAGGCAGTTAACTTAATTTAGCTTGTGTAATGTAATGTGTGTACAGTTACAGTACAGTCTTCTCTAACGTGTCTAAGTCTCAAAATTTATGAAATTCAAATGATTAAATTTATTATTTAATTTATTTAATATTTACTTGCAGGAGGTGTTTTTGTTCAATATAATATATCAATATATGTAGTATTTTTATTTCTTCTACAATAGTGATTTATTGTAATAAATTATTTAGCCTTGTTCTTAATAAAAACAAGGCTAAAACATTAAACATTAAAAAGATATAAAAACTTTTTATACCTCTAATGTTTTGGATACTTTTTATAGTTAAAATTGCGATTGCGGAAGTGCCCAGCACTGTAAAAATTGGAAATATGGTTTGCGTTTGCAGCACCAAAAATGGCAAGCAGTTTGCGGATTTGCGGTTGCGGAAGGTAAGGTTTGAGTTTGCGGATTTGCGATTGCGGAAGTGATTTTGAGTTTGCAGTGCCCAGCTCTGCTAATAAATAGCCACTGCATTTCGTGTATGTATGTATTATATAAATATATTTTTGTGTGCATAAATATCAGCCACTGCATTTGGTGATTTCAGTGTAATCATTTTTATGAAAAGAGAATTGTAACATCTTCTAAGCATAAATGACAACTATTTAGTTCCTATCTGCCTAGTGCCTGGCGTCCGTTAAAACGGACACCTTATATCTTGGTAACTAATAAAGATTTGAAAATAAAACTTTGTGTAGTCATTTACATTGCTTTTATTAGCCTCCATTTGAATTTTCAGCAAAATCATCCCAGTAGATCAACTTTTGGCACCAAACAGGAAAAGGTTAGCATCTGATCTGTTAATAAAAGTTAATGATGAAGTAATCCATAAAATGAAGAATGACCTTAATCTTGATGATTGTACCATTACCCTTATACAAGATGGCTGGAGTTCAGCAGGTAATGATCCTATTATTGCGCACAGTATTCATAATAGAAAAAAGCCATATCTGATTTCAGCAGTAGCTGCTGGAAGTACAAAAAAGACAGCAGAATATTGTGCACAGTTAGCTAGAGAAACAATAACAAAAACTAAAGAAATATATGGCATTGATGTAAGTATAACTATTTTGTAGGTACATTTTATTTTAGTTATAAACTGAAGTAATTCTCCGCCTTGGTACTCAAATGCTCAGTTCCTTATGAGTTATGACATTTTATTTTCAGGTATTTGCTATATGCACTGATAATGAAAACAAAATGATAAGAATGAGAGAAATTCTTAAGGAGGACAACTACAGTCTTATTACTTATGGCTGTTCAGCACACCATCTAAACTTGGTAGAAAAAGATGTCTCCCCAAAATCAGTTCTCAATAGAGTGGCCAGACATCCGGCTTTAGGCTGGACAGTCTGCCTTTTGAGCACTCTGTCCTCCATCTGGAACCACCTTGAGCCAGATGTTAATTTATCCTCCTTTTTGGGGTCTGGCTAAAAAGAATTATATAAATTACCTCAGGTACACTTAAAATAGTGGGTACTGAAGGCCATAATAACAGTTAATGTACTTTTATTATATGTAGTTGGCAACACTGCTGATAAGCTGCATTTGTTTTCAATTTCATGACTACGAGTCGGACAGTCAGTCTGCCCAAGGAGTAAAAATTAATATTAATTTCTTTCAGTTAGCTATATACAGTATGTATAATGTTTTATATATATACAGGCCCATATCCAGGGCGGCCCAGAGGGGCACGTGGCCCCTCCCCCCGAAATTTCTCGAAAATGTTTTTTGAAGGGTTTTAATTTTTTGCATTTTTGTTTAATATAATTTTGTATAAGACGCTGCTGAACGTCAAAAGAAGAGCAGGGTAGTCAGCAAAAATTTAATATAAACAAGGGTATTTGAGTCTAGCAAAGCTAAAGTGATGTTGTTTGTGTGAGTTTATATGTGGTGTGTTGGTGGAATGCATAGCTACCGGCATAGCCACTGGCTGTCAACACAGACCAGCATATTCTTGGTTATGTGGATTGTGCTTGTGCTAGTCTTAGTTCATATAGGTGTATTATTTTCATGCTATTAACTTGAGTGTTCTCATCTTCTCAGAATTAATGAAGAAGATTACTTCATTTTTTGTGCCAATTAAGCGGCAGAGAATTGAATATGGAATAAAATTTTGATTTCAGAGACATTCATTTGAAATTTTTTCTGAGCTTTATTTCATACATCATCTATTTTCAGTTAATGAATTTAAAGTAACACCACCATATGCACCCTCAATGCTCCTAAGAGAGCTATACACACTATTATTTATTTTCGTAAGTTGGTGTGACCCCCCCCCCCCCCCCCCCCAAAACCTGGATATGGGCCTGTATATATATATATATTAGGCCATTTCGAAAAATCGAAATTTATGATGGCTCAACGCACACATACTAAAAAAGTAATATGTCATGAATAAAGACTTCATGCAAAATATTAAGACAAGAGCTTATTGTTATCCCACCCCTCAATGCATATCTATTTTACCCCTCATGAGAAAATTTTCATTTTTCTGGCAAATATATTTATTTATTTTGTGATGTCCTCTTAAATTTGGTATATAAAATTCATAAATAAAATTGGAAGATAAGTAGGTCATTTTCAGGAATGGTCCAGTAACCCCCCTATATTCTTTAGAGAGAATTCTAGAAAATTCTTCCTTCAGGATAACTATTCTAGTATTTCCATTTTTTCCCTTTATGGATTATATGATGTTTTATTTGCTTTTTCAGCTATAATTACTGATATTTTCACAAGTTTACTGTTCTAGAAAGGTTACTTCATGTTACTTTACAACTTTCTTACAGTAATCAAGTCATAATATAATTTAGGTGAGTGATTAATGATTATATTATATTATTATTAAGACTAACAGGTGGTAAAACTTTCTCCCTCAGAATTATGGCAAAAACCAGAAACAAGTGTGAAGTCTGGTTGGTCGGAAAAGTGCTGGAAGAGGGTTTTTCTGAGAAGCAGCTTCCAACTAACAGTGATGTCCTTAAACGTCTTTTTTATCACATTAAGGTGGGAAAGCAAAATGTCTCTGTAGCTTGCGCAACTGTAGCCAACGAAGTTATTGCTATGTGGGAAAAAGCCTCCTTAATTACATCCCACAAGCCTTATATTGTCTCAAAGCTTAAAAGGCTTTACAATAAGCATGAAGGGCTGGTCAAGAACCGAACTCGACGAACTCCTACCCAAGAGAAGAATGAAGCAGAATTTGTCACCAGCTTAAAGAAGCTTTTCGATGTAGCTCATTCAGAAGTGGAAACAGAAATAAAATTGCAGGAGGATAAAGATTTTCTTAAGGATCAAAGGAACGATCGGAAAATGATTATGGGTCCAGAAGACAGAGTTTTCAAGAAAGGCAAAAGCACGACAGATAAGCATAGAAAGAATGGAAAAACTTCGCAGGAAATCAAAGGAAGAAATGAGGCAATTGACAAAGGTTGTGGATCTCAACCAATGTGAAAATTCCGGTTCAGGAGGAAGTGAAGAATCATCTGGTGATGAATTGTTCTACAGAGCACTCTCATCATCATCTTCAAAAAAGGAGAAGCTTGAACCAGGTGTAATTGTTAGGGATAAAAAGTTCTTGGCTGCTCTGGACTGCACTGGAACATCTGCAAGAGCTGCTATGCACATTGTGGCACCTGCCCTTTCAGCTGCTGGAGTGGAAATTGAAGAGATCACACTTTCATCATCCTCTATCTACAGGTCTCGGCGATCAACACAGATGCAGATGGGAGAAGACATTAAAGCCAGTTTCCAACCAAATACCCCTTTAATAATTCATTTTGATGGAAAGCTGCTTCCATCCATGCTTGGGGGTAAGATTGATGTAATGCCCATTGTTGTGACTGGTGCAGGCGAATTAGAAAAATTACTGTCTATTCCAAAGCTTATTTCTGGAATGGGAGAAGAAATGGGGAGAGCAGTTTTAGATGTCTTGAAGCAATGGCCACAAGTAAATGAGTGGGTAGCAGGCCTTTGTTTTGATACTACGGTACTGCAAGCAATACAGGTATCCATGCTGGGGCTTGTACCATCATCCAAAAGGCCCTTCAGAGATCACTCCTTTTTCTGGCATGCCGCCACCATATCCACGAGCTTCTTATCACTGCAGTTTTTGACATGTTTTTCTCTTCTTCGGGTCCACAAATTCCCTTATTCAATCGATTCAGAGATTGTTGGGATAACATTGATCAGCAGAATTACAAGCCCTATGAATCCCAATGATCTCACCTCAGAATCTTTAGATCATTGGATCTTGAAGCACAGAGACAAGCTTATTTCTTTCATCAACTCCAAACTTCAAGAGGGCCACACTCGAGGTGACTACAGGGAATACTTAGAACTTGCACTTATCTTCCTTAGTTGTCCAATGCCTAAAACAAATAAAGGCTCTGATAGCAGATTCCACTACCCAGGAGCTTACAGCAGAGCTAGATGGATGGATGGGAAAGGGCATCTATTCCTTAAAAATTTACTTATTTAGGAACCAATTCCTTCTCACCCCTCATGAAAAACAAGCTCTGATACGAATAAACGCCTTTTCAGTGACAGTTTATCTTCAAGCTTGGTATACATCTCCAGTTGGAATTGATGCTCCAGCAAATGATTTGGCCCTCCTCAAGATGCTATATATCTACAAGATCCAGGTTGATAAGGAAGTGGGTGCTACGGCCCTCAAAAAACTTCAGAACCATGGTTGGTACTTGAGTGAGGATCTTGTAGGATTTGGCTTTTTCTCAAACCTCGTGACTGAAGATGATAAGATTCTAATGCTCCACAACCTTCACCACGCGCCTCCTCGAAAAGTGAGGGCAAGAAAGGTGGACCCCCGAATGTTGCAAAACCCCAATGACTTAAAGATTACCAGTTTTGTCACAACTCAAACACAAGACTTCTTCAAGTGTTTGAAAATAGAAATTCCCAAGAAACTTCAAGACATTGAGGAGCACCGTAATCGGGTCATGGCAGTCAAAGTAATCAACGACTGTGCTGAACGAGGAGTCAAACTGGCTACAGAGTTTAATGAAAAGCTCACAAAGAGTGAGGAAGAGAGACAACTGGCCTTTCAAATCATTGAAAATCAGAGAAAGGAGGTCCCTCAGCCACTGAAATCCCTATATTCTTAATCAATATATGTCTTAAATAGAATTTAAGTCGCTTTGTTTTAAAACATATTTTTCGTTCAGTCTTATATTTGCTCTAATTATCCATTAATGTAAAAGAAGTACCATCTGAGGGGTCTTTTTATCATTCAAATAAAATGATATTTTGTCTATTTGTTTTTCTTCCTTTATATAAAAAAATAAGTGTGTGCGTTTATCAAAATTCAATTTGAAAAATTACCATATAATCGTGAAATGGTCTAATATATATATATATAAATATATATATATAGTATATATATTAACATACAGCCACATACACAGTGTCCTCCTTTTTGGAAATTTGGAAGACATCCACATTCTCAAGCATGTTGTAGAAATTAACAAATATTTCCAAAACCATCACCAACCTCATGTAAGCTAAAAACAAATCCAATAAATTAGCTACTGTCAGCTTTACTTTTATGCATTAGCACTGTCACCAGTGTGAATCCTAATTCAAGACTCATTAATAAGTTGCATAAGTTATTTATTTATGCTGTCAAATCCAGCAATATTTGTAATAAAAATTTATATTTTAGGGTTGGTTAATGGAGAAAGGAGGTATGATGCCACAACTACCAAATGAAACCAGAAGGAATTCTCAGTTAGAATGCATAGAAACCTATTTGTCAAATTACTCTCTATATATAGAAATAAGAGGAGCATATTGAAGACATTGATCACAACATTGGAAAAATGATAGATAACTTATCTATACAGAGAGAGGCACTCAATTTACAGTCACAACTCTTACTTGTTGGAAATGCTCTAGATAAGGTGCATTTATATTATGCATTTAAAATTACTTAATTAACTTTAAATATCAATATTAATTTAAAGATATTTTATAGACTTATAGTGCACATTTTATTTATAGAATCCTGTACTAAAGCACTACTAATAAATAATTAAAATACACTTCATTTTATATGTGTTGTAACTAATGTTGTAAAATTCTCGGGAATAATCTTTAAGAGAATATTCTCAAGAATTTTCTTGAGAATATTCTCCGAACTGAGAATTTTCTTTTTAGAACATCTGAGGGTTTTTTCAACTATTCCGATACAACTTAACTTCAGTTCCTCTCAAAATGGAGAAATTCTAAGTCAGAAGTGAATGATAGGATGAGTGAAGAAAATAAATTAATGCAAAAAATTTATTGAATCATTGTATAATGACTGTATTTCAGTTCAAAGTACAGTATTTACCAGGGATGGCAGTGTTTAAATCAATTGATTTTTTATGAAAAATCATGATTATTTTTTTATTTTTTTATTTTTTCAAAATTATATAGAAATTAATAAAAAAAAAAAATTACCAGAAAAGTACAATTTACACGGGGAATCACAATGCAGACATAACATTATCAATAAGAACACAATGATCAATAAAAATTTCAATGGTGTAATCATCATCATTTGTCATTATATAAATTACATCTTCAAAATAACATTTACAGCCTATACATGTCATAGCTTAATACAGTATCACAAAAGCACGAAATGAACTAAAACAACTTAAAAATACAGCCACATATTCAAGCGCCATCTACCGATAATGATTTACAATGTTTTAGACACCAATTTATTATGACGTCACATGCAAAATTATTAAAAATTGAACCAAAATCATTGAAAATAAAATTGTGCATAGGTACCTTTGTTAATACAAAATTTCCCATCATGAAATTTTGTATGGTGTTATAACTAAATATTATGTAAATGTTAGTGACAGTGAATTTCTCGAGAGTGCGTGCACATAAATAAAATGCATATTATCCAAAATGGCAAAAAAAGAAATACTTCAAAAAGAACTACCTACCATAAAAAAATAAAAAACTTGGAAGGCAATTATCACAATCACAATTCACAAGGAAATCACATGTAGATACTTGCTCTTGCTATACACAATCACAACTAACCAAGGAAACAATTTGCCATCCTTTATATATTATTTTCTCCCAATTCCCGAGTATTCTAGAATGTTCTGGAGTCATCTAGAATATTCTCTCACATTCTAGAAAGTTCCATAAGGTTCTGAAATATTCTAGCACTCTCTAAAAAGCTGCAAAACAATCTAAAAATGTTTTAAAACTAAGAAAAAGGAAAATTCTCGAATATTCTCAGCAAATAATATTTTGGAGAATATTCTTAGAATATTCTCGCCTCACATCACTAGTTGTAACTTGTAACACCAAAAATTAAATTCTAACAATGCATTTCTAAATGTTTACAGATGTTTTCATTCAACCATATATAACTTTGTAGTTTTTGTTTTTTTTGTTAGCTACAGTTGCAGGCTGATAATACAACATTATCTGATGCTGTTGAAATTTGGCTCAATTTAATCCAAGATGAAAAATTAGCTCCATACAAAGAAGATATTATTAAGAGATTTAAAAAAGCTATGGAGCCATGTCATCTTTTGGCAAATATAACTGACCCAAAGTATGAAGGTAAATAGGACCTAAATGCTTAACTACTATCAATATATAAAACATAGGTAACTCAAATGTATGGGCAGAAGAGTTTTCTCTGATCTGAATCAAATCATCTGGCATTGCCATATTAGATAACAATTAGCATAAATTAGATACCATAACATAAATTGTATAATCTATATTATTAGCTTTATTTTTGTTTCCACACAGTTCTATTATTTTTCAGGACAAAAACTGAATAGAGTTCAAGAGGAAGAGGCTGAAGAATGGCTGATTAAAATAAATTCAGAATACATGGCAGGATATTATGCATTCCGCTTAAAAGACGCACTAATTTTTCCTCCTTATTTATTCAAAGATAGTATAGTGAGCTCTACATCAGCTAGTAATTGGTGGAAAATTGTTGAAATGAAAGAAAAAAGAGAGACCAGGTTACCATTACGGTAGGTTTTGCTAAATCTATGAGATCTATATTCATAGTTGTCCGGCCAGTTCTGGATCATTGGAAAGATTTTTTTCAACATTTGGCTTGGTATGGAGTAAAATGCGAAATAGGTTAGGGAAAGAAAAAGCAGAAATGTTGGTTCGAATCTACCACCATGTAAGGTCAAAAATGCTGAACATACTGATCAATAAATAATCAATATTAGGTACCACTTAAATTATTTAAATTATAATTTTATAAAGCTGAAAAGAAACATGATTCATTTTTAGATATAGGTAGCCAATTAGAAGATAGATAAATTAGATACAGTACAGTATTAGATATAAGGTTCATAATGAAACATGTCAAATAAATAGTTTCTGGAAATTTTAGTTTATATTGGCCTTATCACATTAATTACAGTTTATAGTTGTTAATATATAAGACTGCATAACCATATTATAAAAAATGCCAAGTTAAAAATAAGTTTATGAGAAGTAAATTGATGTGGGTTTTTAGAGGTTGGGTTTTTGGGTACCAACCCTGCTTCATATATTAAACAACCTGATGAGCCACAGATGGGTAAAAACAAATTAACTCTTTCCCTGTGTTAACAATGGGTTTTATCAGTATGCCCTGCGAATCATGTATGACACACAGCACAGGGAAAAGGGTTAAAAATTACTGGAATAGGCTCAGAGACCTTGGCCTTTATTCCATAGAGAAGAGGTTTGAGAGATACATTCTGATCTACACCTGGAAAATTCTAGAAGGGCTTTTAGTTGCCCCCAATACTGAACCAACTGTGCCCACCTTGACAAGAACTGGCAGAATGTGTCAAAAACATCACCTCCCACCAAAGAGCCTGAGAAGGATTCAAATCCTTCACTATAATAATATCTCTAGGCAGGGTTCTTGCCTGGTTAACTCCTTGCCTCAGTACCTTAGAGATACAAGTGCAGTCCCAGTGATACTTTTAAAAAACATCTTGACATGTTTTTAGCTACCATACCCAACCAACCCACAGTGCCAGGGTATTCCTCTGCCAGACTAGCCTTTACAAATTCGATAGTGGACCAAATCCTATGGCATGAGCAAGAGAAAAGAAGGGTGGTGACTACATCATGGCCCTGCCTCAGGAGGCGCTGAGCAGACTTCATGGGAGCAGTGCACCCTTGAGGCAGAAGCGCTTCAAGGTAAATTCAAGGTTCCAGTGATTATATGCAAGTTGGTTTTGTAATTAGTCTAATGGATATTTTTTGCTGAGAGACATCCAGGGCATTTAACTTCCCAGGGCTCCCAAAATACAATTTGTTGGAGCAACTGGAGAAAACGCACCTGATGTGACTGAAAGGTGCGTTTTCTCCAGTTGGCAAAAATGGAGGTGCGCTTTCTCCAGTTGGGGTAATTTCAGAAAATTGGCTGCCGCCACTGATGTCAATGCCCCCAGCAGGGATTAGTAGTTAAACTAAGACCTACTGTATGCCCTTGATGATTGGTTAGGTTGTCATGATATTTTTGTTAGTTTAAATGAAAATGACATTAGGACCAATCAATTTGTGATGTGTGATCTTTACGGCGGCTCCCCCCCTGTACCCCCAAGACCTAAATTATACAAATAATAATGTAATAACAGTTACTATAGGATACATGGATGTCGAAGAAACATGCTCAATTCATATTTATCTGAATTTATGTGGCGTGATAGATTTCATAATTATGCTTTTAGTAATTTGTGTAAACACATCAGAACAATATCCCTTTTGATTTTAGTTTCTGTATGATTTTATTGTCTGTTTTCCCTTAATAAACATATTTTTTTTCATTTGTTTTAATAACTTTTTTGAGTTATGTTCTAGAGGTGCTTTTTCTCCAGTTTGCTCATTTAGAGGTGCGTTTTCTCCAGTTGGCTCATTTAGAGGTGCATCTTCTGCAGTTGGCAAAACTGAGGTGCATTTTCTCCAGTTGCTCCAATTTGTTTAATAAAAAATTAAAAAAGACAGGAACTTCTATTTTTGTGACCTTGGCCTTTGGTGCAAGAAAATGATTCTTGCTCATGCCACATCATCTTGTGATGATATACGTGTGTATTAGGGTGTTTCATAAATGAGAACCACATTATATTTTTAATCCACATAGATGCCCGTGTTCGTTTTACATATTTATCACTCCTGGCCAAAAATGAGGCTCCTTCGACAACAATAAGGGGTCCTGAGAAATCACACCTTACATCAGAGAGCACATCACTTCTTCATCATTTCCCCCTTCTGCTTCTTCGGAAAATCCTTCCTGTTCTTAAAAACTGCTTTCAGCAGGTACTGTTTGTCTTCGTCCTTCGTTGTTAGGGCAGTATTGAATTTCTCGATGAGAGCGATCCCCCGTTCAGCCAAGTCATTCACCACAGCCAGGACGCGGACTCTAGCTAGGCCTGCTTGGTAGTGTGGGTCGCTTTCCCAAGACGAAGTGGGATTTTCGACGAAGACGCCGTTGATCCCGAGTGCAGTGAAGACCT